>PVKN010017100.1:0-17518 GCA_004027915.1 Capromys pilorides | reverse complement strand
AAAAAAAAAAAAAAAAAAAAAAAAAAAAAAAAAAAAAAAAAAAAAAAAAAAAAAAAAAAACCTCTGATTGAAAGCAATGTTTTGGTTTCAGCTGTGTGAAAAAAAAATAAATAAATAAAGCTTGCTGCTGCCCTCTGCTGGTAGGAATGCAGACAGTCGACTAATTCTGGAGGGGGTCAGATGAGTCATTCCACACGTTCTTAATTTGTGCTTATTAATGACATGAAATTTCCAGCATGAGTATAAATGCTCTCGACAAAATGACATTGTATCTTTGAGAATATCTGAATAACCATTAACAAGAGTTGTATAAATAGGCCTATTTCCACATTTTGAAACATTTTCATTTGTTGGAGTTAAATTTTAAGTTTATACCATTGATCCAGGTATTATACAATATTACGTATAAACAGCAGAATTTCAAAATACTGCTATTTACGTGATGTTCTCTGTGTGTGTGTGTGTGTGTGTGTGTGTGTGCGTAATAAACTCGAGGCCCTGTGCCTTCTGAGCAAGTGCTCTACCACTGAGCCACACCCTACCCTTAATGCCTGAGAATCTACAACTAGAGTCACACAGAACCATCACATACACAACAAAGTACAAGGTTTTTTTTTTTTAAATCTTAAGTACGATATGCATTTCTTAATGTGAGTGCAAATGGTTGGGCTACTGTAATTATGATGAATTAATTAAGTTGAAAGTTATGATGGACTTCTATTACAGGGAGGACATGAGAGGTGGTGGGTTTATGTGTGCGGTGTTTCAATACACGGAATCCTTAGCTTCCATATTAAGAAAATCTAGAATTACCAATTAGGACCTAAAAGTCTTAATAAAATAACTAACCCTGCTACGAATGTATTCAAAACTATAAAAAAACAGTAAAATAAAAAAAAATTGTTAAAAGGTGGAATGAACTAAAGGGCAAAAGGCCACATTACACTCTGATGAGTGAATAAGAAAACCAGTAAAAAAATGGGTAAACATCAAATACCAGTAGTTTTTCTTTTATCTATATTATGGATATACAGAAGGGCCATGCTACATTTGTTTTGAAACAGCAGACATAAAAAATAGAGTGGAGAAATTAATGATGGCTCCTCACAGTGCTATACAAAGGTAGAAATTAATTACAGGAGAGTTGCATGTGGCACTAGGATAGACCTCTGTGTGAGGATGTTGAGCCAGAGCAGGCGAAAGCCAAAGAACTCGCATGCAGTGTTTCCATTAGCATAAAGCTCAGGTCACAGCAAGGGCAAGGGCATAATTACAAGTCAGGCTGCACTTGGTGGAGGGCAGACAGCAGGAGTGGGGAGGTGGAGCCACTGCCAGGGCTCTGGATGAGGACAGTGACGCATTTCATCACCTGGACGGTGGCCACAGAGGGCTCGGCTTGTGCCAATACACTGTACGCCGCACTCCTGGCTAGGTGGTTTTTCTGTGGTGAGCATGTTTAGGTAACAGGAGTAATAAGTATCATTATAAACAATATGACACTGAATATAGCTTTTATAACTCCTATAAGAACTGTAAGAGATAAATGCTCAACTCTTATTTTCTTTATGTGGAAATTACGTTTTTAAAATCTAAACTAGAAAAAATCAAAAATAGCAGTAAGAGATTCTATCTATCTATCGTCAATCTTCATGTATCCCACTTTAAGATGATTATAGAGCAGCTAGAACTGGATGGAGCTGAAAGTTCTGCTTGCCTCATTTCAGTCAGTCTCTGCTGGGTCTCCATCAGGTTAGACTCTAGTTAGCTAGTTTTTCCTGCATTCAGAATTCTATGTCCAGGGAAAGAAATCTTGTAAAACGAAGGCAAGGTGAACACAAATTGGAGAAGCCATCGAGTGCCAACGAGGGCTACATGCCCCAGGTGAGTTTATGAAGGCAACTTCCAGAGTCAGGAAGGGACAAATGACATTCCTGGAATCCACAGGCAGGAAAACTTTTCCAAAATAATAAAGAAGGTATGTACAAACAGATAAAAACATGAAATCATTTTAGATGAGGTTTAAGATCAAGAAAGTCTGAGCAATTTAAGTAGGTATCAGAATAACAGTTACCTTCTTACTTGATTGACGAGGTAGAGGTGTTAAAGCAGTATCAGAAATTAAAGCTCATAGTTCCATCTTCAGGGTGGATGTGTGTAAAACCATTGGCGAAATCATTCAGGTTTCCACTTATTATTCTCTTTGTGTTTTATGCCATGAAAAATGGATGAACTTAGACAATTTTTAAAAAGTGTGAAGCTGGAAATAATCCTCAAATGGTTAAGGAAACAGGCTGGTAAAACAAAGTGTGAGGTATGTGAGGAAAATCCCAAAGAATGGAAAAGCTGGTGCTAACCTTTTAATTTTTTTTGTAGGGTTGAGGTTCAAACTCAGGACCTTGCATTTGCCAGGCAGGAGCTTATGCCACTGAGCTGTATCCCCAGCCCTACTATGGAGGAATCTTTATGTTTCTCCCCGACCTAGGCAGCATATAATGGATACATATGATTTTCTTTAAAGAGCTAAAGAGACTTTTATTGGACTTTGCCCACAGGGCTGGCAGGTCCTGGCTTTCCCACACAGCTGCACCCACCAGGCATGTGTGTGGTGTCCCCCAGGGGGAAACCTTCCCTTGTAGGTCTGAGATGAAAGCTCACTGTGACCCTGGCTCTACTTAGCAGGACACCACAGCTGAAACTCAAACACTGAGGTGTAGTATTCGGCTCCTGGGGCTGCTGATCCTCTGGCTGCCTGGTAAGGACACGGGCAGCTGTGGAAGGAGATAGTAGGGAGAGGGCACGCTGCGGACCACTGCTGCCCACGGGTATTCTGTCCACATGTGAGACACGCATGCCTTGTTGTCCAGAACGTGCTGGTGCTTTCTAGATCTGTCAGGTGAGGCAGGTCCGGAGAGAGGCAAGGACTCAGTTCTGCTGACAGCTTTGACACAGATGTAGGACAATTGTGTAGGTGGTTTCCAGAGATGGCTTCAAACTTCTGGATTTTTTAAAAGCATATAAATAAACATATTTTAGAATATATATTTTAGAATATATGTAAAAATAATAAACATTAAAATGATATAGCCTGAAATAACAGCAAGAACCATGTGGCTATTTTCTCCATTCTAACAGTGTAAAATTTCAGTCTCTGGTTTCTTCATTACATGGGTCTCTCTTTGTTATTGACTGCTCTACCTCTCTCACAGGGAGCCACTTGATTACATCAGGTCATGTGGATAGCTTGGGGTTGACATGCCTATGGGAGGTGCTTAACATCATCACAGCTGTTACACTAGGAAACTCTTTCATAAGATTTCAATCCCAGGGACCAAACAATTCTGCAATAGCAATATATTATTCTGTCACTAATGTTGGTGTGGAGTATTTGATGAAATCCATCTAAAAACCATGCTTAATAATAGAATATTTAGATATTCAAGAATCTGCTGGTCTCATATCAGTTAGGTTTTCTCATCCTCTCACAGTCATAGGGGAAATGAGCTGTCCCAGGTCCAAGCTTTGTGGATGGACCACATGTGGGGAAAGTCACTGTGAACTGTGGGCTTAGTGATACGGAAGCAGTAGCAGTGAACACCAGAAGCAGTGCCTGATGTGTAGACCTTCTCACTTCCTTACTCAGAGCACATCCACTCTAATATTGGAAACTATACCCTGGTTCAGGGATATGGACCTGAGACCTAGTGGGAGTCTAAGCTCTCTCAGCATAGGGAAGGAATCTTGTCCACAACCTACATGTGGTGGGGCAGTGAAATAACAGAGAAAATAACAAGAGTTGGATTGGGAGAGATATACTTTGTTAAGATATTAACCGACAATTATAGGATTAAGTAAGAATTACTGGGGGAAGAAAGACTTTGGTGACTGTAGGGTGACAGGGCACACTCCAGAAGGCCCAGGGGCTGGAGGGGAACAGGATAACACCAGAAGATCTGGTGCTGGGCAGACAAGGAAGTCCCTGGAGATAGCTCAAAGTGTCCACAGGGCTCTGAGCAGCCTGCCCTGTTCAGTGGCGTCTGCTGAAGTGCAGCAATGGGCAGGACGCTGCTCATGAGCGGGTCCTGCAGTAAGGGGCCTTACAGAAGTGCACAGCGCTGACGTCCTTGGCTCGCTTAGTTTTACTGTATGAGCAGCATGCCAAGGAAAGGCTGGCTGAGCGTGAGGAGAAAGGCAGAGCCAGGATGCCATTAGCTGGTCTGGTTCCATTGTTGCATAGGTAGTGCTCATCCTCACAGGATTCTCTCTTTCTACCTATAATCCTTTACGTGGGAGAGTCTCTGATGCAAATGGAATATTTCATAGCTATGGTGAAAAAGTGTTTTTTTCACTTACAGTAGCATAAAAGAAACCCTACAAACAATTCAACATCTTTCTTATATGAGGAAATCTACCTAAGGCTCAAATACATTTAGTTATGAATTATTTTGCCAAAAAATGATGAATCTGAAAATAAACCTTCAGAATGAGTTTTTACTTTAATTCCCATAAAACTCCTTGTGATATTTTTTTCTTTATAACTGAAGAGATCATGCAGATAGCTTTGTTCTAATTACTTTGACTACACAAAATGAGGTTTATTTAAGAGCAAAGGAAAAAAGTATCACATAAAACATTTAAAAAAAACTCAATGACTTATTGCTACACAGGAGTTTAGAACTAATATTCTTTACTTTACATATAATGTTCATGTTCTCTCTTGTAGTTTAAGTGCATACAGGAAATCCCTTGGCAGTGAGAGTATCTGTCCCTTTTATCCTGGAAGGAAGGGCAGCCCCCAGCTGTCCTAGGCCAGTGAAACTATAGAACTGTACACTTGTGTACACACTCCAGGCCATCTCGGGCCTCACTGGTGCTCGCACTCTTTCCTGCTTCAGAGCCTGAGGCAGTAGTTGAACTTCTTTCAAGGCCCTGGTGTATCGGCACCTCCAGTTCTGGACCTAAAATTGACCCTCGAGCATTCCTGATTTGTCCCTCTTTACAAGCTGCAAGCTCAGGTTGGATGATTTAAGGCCTGCCTGTCCAGACTAGGAGGGCTGGGTCTAGAGATTACTCCTCAGGAAGCTTCTGCCCCACCCACCAAGTCAAGGAACCCCTGTGACTGCCATTTTTCCAACACCTCCTAGTGGTACTGCTGTAGTCCTTCAATGTCTTGGATAATTTCAAACGGTTTCTTTCTGTGATAGTTTCCTTTCGGGGTAGAACCAACAATCACATAGTCCTAGGTCTTAGGACTTTGCTGTATCAGGACTCATCGTAACACTTTCCTGAGCCTGCCTTTCATTGTATTTCAGTCTGCAGCAGTGTTCAACAGTTTCTAAATTATCCACGGTAAAGACAAGCAGGAAGACTTCTCAAACTGCTTCCAGACTACAAGGACAGTATAGGAAGGGTGACTGATACAGGATGGAATATTTTGAAGGGTGTTAGAGACAATGTGCCTCTTATTATAATAATTAAAGTAAAACACACCTTATACTTTTCTGTCAATTTTGCATTATTATTTGAGGTGATATAAAAGTCTAATTTTAGGAAATAAAATTTTTCAAGGTGATTTCTGTCTGTATGGCATGGAAGCCACAGGTTTTGGTCTCACTTGGCAACACTGAGGAACTAGGAGCTTGGGAAAACGTAGAGCAGCTCACAGCCTGCCCTGGTTGTGCATGAGCTACGCTTGAAATAGTTTTTGCTAGCCTCAAGTTCTGCTGGGGGAAACAAGAGCAGGTGCTCCCTTCCCCAGCGAGCATGCTCCTCTGAGCTGATTTGCATATTGCATCCCTAGACAGTGGGTCAGCCTGGGCAAGAAAGCCTCTATAAAGGCAGCACGCAGGGACCCATGAAGTGTGGTCCCTGGCTCAGTCCTCAGAGATGGGGTCCAAGGCTCCCCTGCTGTGGATGCTGCTGCTTTTGGTTCCAGGTGAGGACCATAGGGAAGTGTTGGATGCCCTCTCTCGGGGTGTCATTTCTCCCTGACTCTCCGGGTTCTTGGCCACTAGAATGGAGGCATTTTTTCTTAGTTTTACATTTCCAAACCACCAAATGTTTTTGGTTGATCATAATGCTGTCCGTGTAGGAGTTCACTGGTGTCACTGTCACATTGGGAAGGCCTCACTGATGGTTGCTTGTGTATGTGCCATTCCAGGCTCCTCGGGGGACATTGTGCTGACCCAGTCTCCAGCCTCCTTGGCTGTGTCCGCAGGACAGAAGGCCATCCTCTACTGCAGGTCTAGCCAGAGTGTTAATAAATTTGGGATCGAGCTTCTTCACTGGTATCAGCAAAAGCCAGGACAGTCCCCCAAACTTTTGACTGAAACTGCCTATGGCCGCGCCTCTGGCGTGCCAGCGCGGTTCAGTGGCTGGGACAATGGGGCAGACTTCACTCTCACCATTGAGCCTGTGCAGCCTTAGGATGCTGCAATGTATTTCTGTCAGCAGGGGATAGAGAGCCCTCCACAGTGCTCTAGCTCTGCACAAAAACCTTCCCAGGCATCTGCTCAGTGGGGCTCGGCCTCCCAGATGGCTCACCGTACCCGGGCAGCTCTGCTTTGTGTCTCTAGTGTTGTTGGGATAAAGGTTCAAACTAGTAAATGGGGCATTCACTTTTCTTTTAAGAAAATGGTTCTTATTGGTGTCTTTTAGTTATACATAATGATCATGTGTATCATTGGGAATTTGTGCCCGTACAGTACATCAGTTGTTTCTCATTTATCCCATTCACCTACCTTTTCTTCTACCTCTTCCTCTCTTTCTTTAAGAAAGTTTTCTTCTAATTTTTCCTTCTTATCTATCTCTCTTTTTTTACTTTTTCCCACCTTTCCCACTTCTCTATCCCCAGTTTCCCTTCCTATTTAATATTTTCTTCCTTCCATCGTATTTAGTGCACATTTGGGTCCTTATTGACTCTTTTGCTTTCTTGCATCAGGCCAACAGTGTAGTATTTACTAATATGTGTTTGATTTATATCAATTAATGTGTCAAGGAGCATCCACTTGTCTGGATATTTATCAAGCTTTTCTTTCTTTATGGCAGAGTACTATTAGGCTATATTTAAAAAAATGTTTATCTACTAACCAACTGATGTCCTTTGGGCTGCTTCAAAGATTTGTCTCTTACACAATGTGCTCTTCTAAATATGGGTGTGCATAGATGGTGACAGGATGCTTTTAATTCTGTTGTAAGATACCAACAGGGGGAATATTTAGGTCAAACTGCATCTCTAGTCCTAGTGTTTTTTTCCGATATCTCCTCACTGATTTGTATCATGTTAGCACCACTGTACACTCTCCCTGACCCCCAGCACTGGAGAAGGTTCCTTTTCCCCCATATCTTTGTCAGCGTTTGTTATTACTTTGTTTCTGGATCATAGCCTTGTGTCAGCAGTGAGACGGACACTGAATTGCTTTCGTCTGCATTTCTGGAATGACCAACTATGTTAAACATTTGTTCATATATTTGTGTGCCCCTTCCATTTCTTCATCCAAGAAGTATCTATTGATTTCAGTTGCCCACTTTTGGACTGGGTCTTTCTATTTTAGAGGCTGGACTTTTGTGCGTTTTTTATGTATTCTCAATAGTAACCCCTTCTTTGAAGGATGGCTTGTAAATTCTTTTGCTCATACCAGGGGCTGTTTCCTCATTTTCCCAGTGGTTTCTCTTTTTATCTAAAAGCTTTTAAGCGCAATGAAATCACCATTGTTGATTCTCTGTGATCAGGGTTTTGTCCCTAAATTGTTTGCCTACACCTATGTGTTCAAGTGTTCAACCCATCTTGTCTTCTGACAGATTTACTCTTTCTATTTTAATATTTCAATTTTTGGTGCATTTTGATTTTAGTTTAGTGCACAGTGTGAAATATGGGTCCAATTTTAATCTCTGGCACAAGGAAAGCCAGTTTTCCCAGCACCATGAAGTGGGAAGTTCTTAACCTGATGTGTGTGTGTGTGTGTGTGTGTGTGTGTGTGTGTGTGTGCGATGTTATGTGTTTTATAATTTTATCATTTTCTTATTTCTGAAAGCTTTCTCTAAAGCTTTCATACTAATGGAGGTAGGGGAAACAATAAAGAAAGAGAATCGCTCTTTGTTTTGATGCTCTTTTCCTTTCAGGTCTTTTCCCCTGAAGTAGTGCACCATGGTCTTCGACGTCTACTCTGCTTCCTGTCCTCAGCCCTTCAGCATGGACTGAGGCACAGGGAGAAGGTGCCCTCAGCCTCCATGAGCACACTGTGCCCTGAAGCAGTAAAGCAAACGGAGCCGCCCCATTGCCCAGAGAGCCCTCTGTTTGCCTGACAATGAAGAACATGACTCTTTGTTTTCTTTGTGTTACAATGAATTGAACTCAGGATCATGTGATTGCCAGGCAGGCGCTTAGGCCATTGAGCTATCTTCTCAGCCCCTATAATAGAATATTTTAAGGTAAAATCTCAATTTGTAGAAAGGCATTAAAGGCATAAGTGTAAACTTATGCCATTATATTTATTATTAGTAGTAGTAATAGCAGTAGTATTTTTATTTTAGGGAAGGGTCTACAGGGTGTTCTCTCACTACTAGATTGCAGTGGTCCACCGCTTCAAAGCCTCCCAAGACCTGGGATTACAGTTGTGCACTACCATGCCCAGTCTCAATTACTGTCTCAGTCCACCCCCGGAGTGGAGCCCGGAAGGCAGGCTCAGGGATCGAACCCCCAGTCCCTGTGCCTACTTACACACGCTTTAATCCACTAAATTATTTGGCTGGCCTTTCATTCCATTTTTAGTAAAACTCATAAATATGTCTCCATGCAGACAGAAAAAAAAAAGACATATATCTTCACTATTCCAGAAGCAATGAGTCTTCACATGTAATATATATGTTATATATTAGAACTAGGCACATGGTTGCTGCAGACAAACACGATGCCTGTTAGTACAATAACATCTAGTTCATAATAACTCACATAGTATCTTCACTCTACGACATTTCAGGTTGCATAAAAAGGCGTGGTTATCTTGTAGAAAACATGTATAAAAGGGGCTGGGGAAATAGCTCAGCATCCTAAACACCTGACTGGCAAGAAAAACGTCCTGAGTTTCATTCCCAATAGTGCGTGCGCACCGAAACCCACACACACATCCACACATACAAATATAATGCACACACTATGTTTTGATTAATCTGAAAACACCCTTTTTTAAAAAGTTATCTATTTATTTCTATTTTTTTTTAATGAATGTGATATAGGGTCTCAGTGTGCAGCTCAGACTTGTAGCGATTGTCTGTGCTCAGTTTCCCCAGCACTGGGAGTACATCTGTGTGTCACTGTGCCCTGGCTCAGTGACCAGCTCAGTGCACACTGGGCCAGGGTAGGCATGGCATGTGGTACTGCACTTGCCAAAGCAGATGCTTAGTCCGCTTGGATACCTCACTAGCCCTCAAGTCACCCTTCGATATATTAAGTGCTGTCTTTCACAGAAAGCAAATATAATCTCTAGAGTATGCAAATAACCTGGGTTAGGTCACCTGGTGTTCATGTGAGGCTGAGTTGCAACCTGCATTCCTCTTACTCTACATATTTTTCTTTGCATGTACAAACACATTGTCTTTACAAATGAACCCACGGCTTATAAAGTGGGAAGAAAGGCAATACCAGAAAGACAGCATGAAATACACAGCTCCTCTGCCCCCGTTGCTTGGCAATTCTGTAATCTCAATCTTCATCTCTATCCCCTTTTCTTGGGTCCTTTCAACTTTGAAAGTTTCTTCAAAACTTTGTCTTCACTCCTTTCAGGAGGAAGGGCACATATGCTGCATTTTTTCTGCCCTTTCCCACCACAGTTACTCTGTCTTTTCCTTATTTTGTATCCTGTGAGTCCACTTATAGCAAAAGGGAACAAATAGATAGCAATGTAACTCGGCCCCTTTCCGCCACTTTCTGTGGGAGCTGAGGCCAAATTTCACATATGCAGATTCACAAGATCAAGTAGTTTTGACTGAAGAAGAACTAAAGAATTAGCATGCCTTAGCATAAATTACTTCATGTCACTTGTTAAAATTGGCGCCAAATAATAGCTGTGTGGAAAAATGTGGAGGGTCAGAGGACAGACACCTCTGAGTCAGGGAGAGACATTATTTCCCCTTCCACGAGTGCCTTAGTGGTGCTTCAACAAAACACACGTCCCCAGGTCTTCACGCAGTGCTAATTTTTGACCTCAAAGTTCCAGATGTCTGAATTTTCACTGCACTAAAATTCAGAAGTCAAGAAAGCTATGTTCTTTCTGAAGGATCTGAAGACTATCATTTTCTGTTTCCTGGATTAGTACTACATCTCACATTCTACATGGACTCATTCCATGGTCATTCTGCTGTCCCTGGCCATTTTCATGCCCCCTCTGGTTGTGACTTTGTCATTCACTACCATGTGGGCCTTTGAATTTACATTGGGATGAGCAGGCTAATTGTTACCACTCTCAAATTCCTAGAGCAACAACATGGACTGATACCTCCATCTTGGTAACAGTTGTGAATTTTTCATTTAGAGGAATGAAATTAGGCATCTATGTCTCATCCCATCCAAAAATCCTCTCAACATCGAAGACCTGAATGTAAGGCCTGTGGCTGCAGAGGTAGCTCAGCAATCTAATCCCCTGCCTAGGGAAGTGCAAGGACCCTGGCTGTATCCATAGTCACGCATGTCATACTGGCCCTGTCCCAGTCTTTCAGAGATGGCCACCAACACTGGGAACAATGTACATTCTTTTATTTTCCAGGTAAGCATAGCACTGCATCTCAGAGGGAAACACCCACTGAAGGAATACCTTATTTTTCCTGAGCATCTGCAGTAGATGAGTTGACACTAAACAGAATAACCATGGTATAGCACATTCCAAAATGATCTTGAATAAATCTAAAGTAGTTCTAGAAAGGACTAAACTCATTTTTTAAAACAACTTTGTTGGGTTAGAGAGGCAGGTCAGGGGTCTTAGAGCCTACTTGCTAAGATCAGAGACCGGGGTCTGATCCCCTTCAGGACTAGCAGTGCTGGCCCTGCCTAGAGCACACTAAACATGCCACTGAGACCAGTTGTGGTGGAGCACGCCTATACAGGAGGCTGAAAACAGGAAGATCACTATGAGTCTGAGCTGCATAGTGAGACCCCGTACCAAACATATGCAATTTTAAAAAAAGCAATAATTATGTAGTCACAGAAACGTGTTAAGTAGAGCATGAAAGATCTCAGTGCTTCCAGCAGAAACCTTTGCTAGGAAGGCAAAGCCTCAAGTGCCACAATGTATTTTGCATCGTTTCCACACAAGCATATGCTATAAAATGTTACTCCTTCTGTGTAATCTATGATTTATCTAAGACTGGATACACCCCAAATGCTGACCACTTTCCCCACATGTTGTCTGTAATGAATGCCCCCCAGAGGAGACACATTTTCTGCAGGCAAATCTGTGCTCCGCTGGTCTGATCAGGGACACCTGTGGTTACTGGTGGCGTTGAGCTACTCAGATGTGACAGCCCTGCAGCTGTAGATGGCCCTGCCCAGCTCTGCTTATTTGCCTGTCCCCAGAGCACAGACTTTTAATAGGCTGCTCAGACACTATGCAGCAGTTAGTTCCAGTCAGGACATAGCACGGCCATGAGAGTTCCCACTCAGCTCCTGGGGCTCCTGCTGCTCTGGCTCCCAGGTAAAATAGGATAACGCCATATTAGCCACTCAAGTGTGGTCAGTGCTGGCTCTTCAGGGAAAATTCTTCTAATGTGACTAACATGACATTTTTTTGCTTCCTTATTTCCAATATCAGGTTCCAGATGTGACATCCAGATGACTCAGTCTCCGTCCTCTCATTCCGCATCTGTAGGAGACACAGTCATCATCAATTGCAAGGCCAGTCAGAGCATAGACAATGCTTTAGCATGGTATCAACAGAAACCTGGGAAGGCGCCTAAACTACTGATCTATGCTGCATCCAGCTTAGCTTCTGGGGTCCCATCAAGGTTCAGTGGCAGTAGGTCTGGGACAGATTTCACTCTCACCATCAGCAGCCTGCAGCCTGAAGATGTTGCCACTTATTACTGTCAGCAGCATTACAGTTACCCTCCCACAGTGATACAAGCCATAACAAAAAACTCCCAGGAAGCGGAAGTGTGAGGCTGGACAGCCCCAGCTGCGCCTTTCAATGCTTTCAACTGCTGAGAGTGTTGCTGAGCTGCAGCCCTTCTATGAAGGATGCTGGGCACCACAGTTCTTTTTGCTCAGCCCCTGTTGTGTAGCCATGGTGATCTTCTCCTGATGCACTAAAGACTCAGGTCCTTGTGCTTGGATCACCTGGGTTTCAACAAGAGCGGTGTTTCTTACAGCCACAGGCCAGGTACAACGAGATTTCCCAGTACACTTCTGCCTACCAGAGGGAGCCCGCATCTACACTATCTCCATTAACCAGTTAAGTGCATCTGGCTATCACCCAATTTTGTTCTACAAACAGGAAATCGTTTGGTCTTTCCTCAGAAGATTCAGCACATCTGATCATGAAAATAGATGTTCTAAAACCTTGTGGGCTTCAGCCCTGTGGGAAATCCAGGTAAGGGTACTGATGCTGACAGCTGGCCTGAAACAGTCAGGTGCCTCTGGGGCCACCTTGCTCTCTCCTCACTTCTACTGTGGCTGCTGCTGACCGCTGAGTCCTGCTTTTCTGATTTGTAAAATCATGGGTGGACTCCTGGCTCAGCAGCTCTGCACCATGTTCCTGTGAGCAGTTACAGTGATGCCTTAGGTCACGAACACTCCTGTTTACAGCCAATTCAGTGTACATGCAAAAGTCTCTGGGAGGATGTGCTTCCCTTGGCACAGTGCACATCAGGTGACAAAATGGGACATGGCAATCTTCCCTTGATCAGCACAAAAGCAGTCTTCTTCCTCCACATTGGAAAAGAAATTAAATTTGAAAACCAAGGAACTGCTATTCACAAGAAACCATCTCCCTACCTCACAGGAAGTGGCACTGCTTTTTTTTTTTTTTTTCCATTTGGCAACTCAGCTCAGGATCTTGCCCTTGCCAGACAGGCACTTACGTCCCTGAGCGATCTCCTCCAGTGCTGGTGAATCCTAGGTCCAGCATTCAGGGTCTCAGCTGCCAAGAGTCTAGGCAGTGTGTCCTCTGCACAAATGAGACTTCAATGTCTCCCATCTGTGAGGTCCATAAGTAATAGAGAGAAAAGTGATGGTGTCCTAATTGTGTGTGTGTGTGTGTGACCAGGGGCAGTAAGTATGAAGCCTCCAGGGACTGACCAACTGTGCAAAGGAATAAACAAGTGAAGCATGTTTCAGACTGAAAACCACCTTGGGGGCAGGCCAAGCTCACAGGGAGGCCTGATCATGTCAAGTCGCTTTGCCATCATCTGACAAGGAACCGTTAGAACAAGGCCACCACAGGCTATGAGCCCCCGGGGAAGGCCTCTGTTTTCACTGTCAATACTTCACAGAGGTGCTTGAGTGCAGGATTCTGAGCTTGGGAAAATCTCTTGAATTGCGTAGGTGAGACCAAGGTCAGTGCAGCAGTGCTCATAAGAGAGAGGAAGAGGCACAGAGAGGGAATGTGGAAGGGAAGAGGGACCCTGGTGTGATGGGTGGAGAGACCACAGAGCAGGACATGGGAAAGTCCTTGGAGGTAGAAGCCTTGGAACTCACAGTCTCTCTCCGACAGCCTCGGAAATGAACACAGTCACCAAGAGCTCTTCCCTTGGCTCATCTAGAATTATAATCTCCAGAACTGTTCGTCAGTCTGGGCTGTTTGGAGTGAATGAGTTCATGGTGATTTCTCTGAGCCTAAACAAGGAACTTGTACAAGAGGAGAGTGATTTCTACCTCTAGGAGCAGGGGACTGAAATTTGATATCTCTAATATTTGCATCTTATGTCTATTTGTTTTTCGTGTTGAGAGAGATACTAAGGAATTTATAATGAAGAGAGGTACCCCAGACTTCTCCCTAGGCAGAAAAGATCTTGGTGAAATACTCCATTGCTTGTTAGTCAGGGTGTGTGAGGACCTTGGTGTCTGACCACACAGAAGCTGCCTAGGGAGGGAGCTTTTGCCTCTTGTCTTTGTAGTCAAACAGACAATTAGATGCACACTTAGGATATGAATAGGGAGGATGGAGCCGGAGTGTTGAGATGAAAACAAGAATGAGAGAAAAATCAGGCTTCCATGAGACGTACTCTTCACCTTCAAGTTCAGCTGTCAAAACATGAGAAGGCTGAGAAAGTGGATTTCTGTTAAAAAAATAAAAAAGAAAGGACTTGAAGAAGGGCCTCTGCATAAGATTATGATCACCATGGTATGCACAGATGCAGAGGGCAGCTGTGAATTTCTTGTTCTCGCTCTGCTGCTCTCTTCCTCCTATTATGCAGGCCTTGCATTATGAATCTCTGAAATCCAGTGTCTGCAAGCAAGGCACATATTCAAGGGCAGACAGTCGTGGGTTCAAGTCTTAGTCCAGGCATTTGGTGAACATTTGATTTTGTGGTAACCACAGTAAGCTCTGATCCTAGATTCTTGCCTAAGTGCCCAAGGTTTTCCTGGGAATCTACTCATGATCCATCATGAAATAGACATGATTAGACAATAGCCAGTTCCTTTATGCCTTCAAGTAGGTGAAATGAAGTGACATGGTGATAAACCATTTAGCAAATGTGATTATGAAATAAAACCAGGGACATTTATTTTACAACATTCATGTGACTCACTCAACAATATACTGTTTCATGGGATTTCTTTGTCCATGGAATATTCATAACACTTCATTTCCGTGTAACATTAGGCAGCGCAGCCAGCAGACTGCAGACAGAGCAGCCTGAGTCTGCCTTTTCCCTCAGCTCCATTTGTACTTCTTGCCAAGGGCTTCTGTAACAAAATCCCACCGTTTTATCTTAATGTGTAGAAACCAATTGTTCCAGATTCAGGAGGCCAAATTCTGAAATAAACTGCAGTGAACCTCAGCTCGATATTTGTGGGTGGGGAGATGTTGCTCTTGTTTTTTTCCCCTTGAAGATGGAGTCTCTTGGCTTTGGGAAGAGCTCCATCTCTTCTCTGAGACCTCCAGGTCTTCTCTTCCATGTGAATGATTGCTTCCCCCACTGGATTCTTAAAAGATTTTTTTCTTTTGGACCCGCGATTGAACTCAGACCCTTGTGCTTGCTAGGCAAGTATTTATTCTACTGAACTATCTCTCAAGCCCCAAAAGACTCTTGAAATTACATTCAGAGTCCATTTTTTTAGTCCAGCATAGTTTCACCTCTAAATATCTTTAAATTAAATCTATAAAGGAACATCGTTCTCATAAAGTACATTCACAGTTTCTGTGAATCTGAAGGGAGGGAAATTATACTTAATCCAGTATATAGTGGTGAGGTCGCCACTGTTTCTGGGACACTCAAGCCACATTATCAGGATTCATTTGTTCTCTCTTTTGTGGTAGACCGTATTTTTTTTGGTACAGAGGGCAGACCATGGATCTAGCATGAGTGACCGCAGGACAGGGACAATATGTGAATCTGATAAGAGACAAATGCGCACTCCACCCCCTTGACATGAGCTGAAATTTCCCAGAGATACTTGCTCTTTCCAGCTTTGCTCCTGCTGCAGTCCTCCTCCTGGTAGCTGATGTGCTCCAGCGCCCCCTACCGTCCACCTCCGCTACCTGCATCACTTTTCCCCTTCATTTCTGCAATTTTCTGTGTGTAGTAAGTGTGCTCCTTGATCCCAGCTTGGTGGCGCACATCTGTAATCCCAGCACTCAGGAGGCAGAGTCAGGAAGATCATTTAGGGTGCACCAGCACATTCACATACTTCATTTGAAATTATGTTCAGGATATGATAAAAAATACTAAAGAGACTCTATGTGGTTCCAAAACACCTACCCTATAGTTCTCGCTAGCTTCTTAGCTAATGTTGAAAGTCCTCTTAGTGGTTGTCTCTGTTTGCATTGTCATGCCTGACTTGTTGCCCTGAATTAGCTCAATAGTTTTACATTCTATGGTAGTAATTACTGTGAGGGTGAGCCAGAGGTCACACAGCACCTTACACAGTGAATCACGTGGGTGATGGTACAACATAATGTGTTGATGCATTCACCCGTATTAGCCACAGCCGGCACCAGCGTCCACTGTACTTCTATTAACCTTCGAGGCGAACTTCGCAACGAACTCTGCTTTAGAATTGCTCCATAACTGACAAAAGTCATGGCTTAGGCAGATTTGCAGAAGGAAGAGTTTTTTCAATGTGTAATAAGTTACTAGGAATAAAGAAATGTATAGACTAACATCTTACATCACTAGATTTGCATGAATATGTGACAGATTTATTTATTTTTAAAATTAATGTTTAATATAAAACAATACATATGATACATATTATCAAAATAAGAACAGCAAGTTAACAATAGTTGTTATATCACATATTTTAATCATCAAGTCATTTTTTATCTTGTAAACCAATCATTTATTTGAAAGTATAACAGTAACTGAAGTTACATTAGAAGTAGCACAAATCTAAAACAAAAGAATGACAGGTATTCCAAGCATAATTTTAGTGTTACCCACTCTTATCGTCGGTGTGAAAAATATTTTGGTGGTTCTTAGGCATCCTGTGTATATAAGTGCATGATTTTGCTCCTGCCATGTTTCCTATCTTTTGACAGTTTCATTTTAAACACATTCAACTGATGTATAAATATTGAACCATGTGTCTCTCATAAGTGGAGGCCATTCTTGGAATGCAGGGCTGATTTGGCCATGGAAATTCAATCAATATAAGGGAGAGATTAAAGAACAAACAGTAGCAGGGTGCCGGATAGGGTGCCTGCAGGGGAAAAGGCAAAAAGTGTTTGGAGAGTAAGTGTGACCCAGAGGAGCAGCAAGGAGAAAAGAAAATTGTGCTGCATCAGACAGCAGAGCAAACTGCAGAAAGGCAGAAAGGAGCCCAAAAGCCAGGCTGGAGAGCAGAGGAGGTGGAGAAGCCAATCAGGTCTGCAAGAGCGGGGCTCAGGAGGAAGATGCTAACACGGAAGAAGGCGGGCAGTGGAGATATCACCTGGTGCCCGCGGACCTTAGAGCTGCAGTAAGACCACGCTGACACCAGGGAGCCACCAAGGCGCGTCTTTGACTCTTCTACTTCTTCATTTTGTCTCAATGCTATGCACTTCTGTTGATTGTTATAAAAAATGTGCTAAATGCCATTCAGATTAATCAGTAAAATTTGTTGATCTAGGCTCACCGATATTGTAGTTTTTACTTCATGATCTCAAGTCCCAAGACATACAAAAGAGCCCTGTCTTAAAATAGAAAAGGAGGCTCAATAATGTTCACATCAATATTTTCTGGAAACATTTTTCACTAATTTTTCAGATTGTCAAGTATTATTTAAGTCATTCAAATCCCTGAACCTAAATTTTCTTTCACTTACTTCAAGCAACTGCAAGAGAAACAATGTGATCTTGTAGAAATGAGAATGTCAGAGATAGAAATACTT
>PVKN010017099.1:0-17530 GCA_004027915.1 Capromys pilorides | reverse complement strand
CCTCAAAAATTCAAGTTCCTGAGTTCAATCTCTGGGTATGCAAAAAAAAAAAATTGATATAGGGAAAACATTTACATAGGTGAAAAATACCATAGTCTCCCTTTCTATCATATATCAGAATCCACTTACACTCATTTACATTAAAGTTTGTAATTGTATTGCACATATCAAAACACTACTTAGTAGGTTATTTTTTGAATTACTATATCACCTTGCATATAATAAGGCCATGTTTATGTTTTAAAAATAAAAAAATAGCATGTTTTTATACAAGCCTTGGCATGTGCATTAGATATGTGGCTTCTGAATAAATGTGATCATTTCCAATGAAAGTAAAAGATCTTTTACCAACATTACTATGTTCCCAACTAGCACAATACTGTACACAAACCGACTTTGACAGCAGCTTAGGTGTGAGGCCATTCAGTATGTGTGTAGAAGTACGCTGACATGGCATCTTTCCACCTGTCCCCAGGTCTAAATGTCCTCAGGACAAAGCATGGCACAGTCTCCTTCCCACTCCTTTCCTCCCCAGTGCAGTCCACACTTCCTCTTCTTATCTGAGGTCTTTTCCTCTTTGGGAGAACCCAAATCTATTCTGATCTCCTTGTCATGGAAGTTAGATTTTCTACATGTTTTAGATGGACTTACAGATCTCTAGAAATCTGTTTACGTGTGACATCATGTTTTGTAGGAAAACTATTCTAGCTAAGTAGACTGGCTATTAACTACAATGGACACTGCCTAGAGAAAGATTTTGCTTTTTGGCTTTAATAATATCGCTCTATGGAGCTTAGCAGGAAAAGAAAGCTTGCAGAAACTTCCAAAGGCATTTCCTTCCTAATACACCTGGCCCAATTGTTTTTACTCAAATGTTTATTTAGCAGTTTTTTAAGATTATTATTATTGTTGTTGTCTTTTGAGACAGGGTCTTACTGTGCAGTTGAGGCTGTCCTGGAGTTCACTTTGTAACCCAGGCTGATCTCGAGCTCAAAATAATCCTCCTTCCACAGCCTCCTCAGTGGTTGGATTACAGGCGTGCACCACCACACCCGGCCAACAGTTTTTATAAAAGGAATAAGATCTTCAATTTTCAGCTAGGAAATCCCAGCACTACCTGTGGAGTTTCTTAACTCAAAAACCACAGGAGAAAGAATGCCATATCAGAGCACTGGGTCCAAGAACAGATACAAGAAGAGTTTGACAAAGGCAGATGGAAAGTTTTCACCTTTGATTTTGCCTAGGTGTGGGGAAGGTGCTATGGGCAGGACCAGGCAGGTGAGGAGAGAGCGTCAGGGACAGCTGCACCCAGAACCATAGCCTGGGGGGCCAGTGATGACCTCCCCACATCAAGGCTGGAGGAAAGGGGTCCCGGGGGCCTGGCATGCTCCTGTCCTCAGATCACACAGGTTCCTTTAGAGGAGGGTGGGAAGCACTCCTCAAGACACAGAAAGCCTCTGGCTGCTCTTCCCGCTGAAGTTCTCTGAGTCTTTAGTCTCTCCTGACAAATATTCCCACTGAGCTCTCCCTAAGAGCTCTGTTCTGATTGGTTACTAGTTGTAGATTGCTATTAGTGAAAAGGTTCCAAGTGAAATAGACCTCATAGTCTCACTTCTGTTTTTATACAGTGGGAAATCATTCTAAGCAGGGCAGGCATCATTGAGCACATGCTCAGGCCAATCACAATTCTGAGCCCAGCCTGAACAACTTAGTAACATAGAGAGACCCTGTATCACAATAAAAAGGGATTGGGCTGGGGACATAGCTCAGTGGTCTAAGCTCCTACTTGGCAAGCACAAGTTTGGTCCCAGATACTGTATGTCAGGCCAGCCCTGAAGCCAGGTGTGGTGGTGCATACCTGTACTCCTAGCACTGGGAAGGCTGAGACAGGAAGTTCACTATGACTCCAAACTACATAGCAAGACCCTATGTCAAAAGAATAAAAATAGAAAGATAAAAAGGGATAGAGGGCTAAAGGGGGTAGCTCCATGTGAAGGTCCTATGTTCAATCCCTCCAAAAGAGATGTCCCCTACTAAAAGAAAAAAAAAGGGGTGGGAGGAGAAGAGGAAAAAAGGAAAGAAAAAGAAAGGGAAGAAAAAAGGAAAGAAATATTGCTGGTAAACACTAGTGTGGACATAGAAGAAAATGATAGGAAAGGAAATGAAAGGCACAGGGAATGACTAGCATGACCTATGGAGGTGACTGTCTTAGCCTGGTGAGAAACAGGTCTCTGATTGCAGGATAGCGCTAAAACCCAGTATTCCCAACCCGAAAGAGTGAATCATCCAGAGAACACGTACTATGCAATTTTCATGGATGTTGAAACTCCAACCCCCTTTCATATAGTTTTCTCAATGCTCTAGAACCAGCAGAAAGAAAAAAATGAGGCAAGAGAAGAAAGCAGGTAAATTTCTCATGACCACTTCAGCACTCATACTAGAAGAGGAGTTGGGGGAAGAGGGTCCTAGGGAAAAAGGGTCATCTTGCCAATAGCCGTTGTCTCCATGGAAATGTACCCTTCCATTAGATCAAAGGGACAGCAGAGATTCCCTTCCAAGAGGCCCCTGGGCCACATCACATTGGCTCCCTTAGGCCTAGTAGTTCCCAGGTACCCAGTTGACTATCCCCCAAGAAGAATGTCCAGCTGAACTGAAGCCAGTTAAATGCTTCTATGTCCAGCAAAGCAGGAACCCACTCTCAAATGAGTATGTTATTCTCAACACTTTGTATTTAAAATGTGCTTGACCCAACTACTTGGGGAAAAGCTTATCATCAGAACAATGACAGTTCTAAGCTATGGCTGAAGGTTAAGTCTTGACAGTTTATGCCAATGACAAGAATCTAGGTATCTTGGCTATAATAACGGTTACTCCAAGTAGTTTTTCTCAAAATGATTTATTATTTTTCAAATTTTTTTCCAAAATAAAACTCCTGAAAACACATAGTATAAAGTCAAGCTTTACTTTTGTCAACCCACCAAAACTTAATAAGTGCATCTTCCTATACAAGATTATTCTCAGTCTAGAGAGAAGCAACTCTCCCTCTCCCACTATCATAAATCCAGCGTTTCAATGAAATGTTGACTTAAATTTTATCTTAAAGGGGTCTCTGCTGTTGCTAAACAAGAATAATGATTGTTAGGCTTTATTTCCTGTAATGCATTTGCATTTATTAAATTCAAGATTTCATAGCTATTCTCCATAACTATCATGCACATCAAGAGGGTTAAGAACTTAAATATATACATGGTAGCATAAGCCTGCTATTTTAAATAAAGCAGATAGAAAACATACAAGGTCTTTTCTTGAAAATCTTAACTCTCAGACAGACAGTAATAATATCAAGCCATGCTCATAGTGCATTTTATGTCATTTAAGCACTTGTCCTGGAAGGCAGTGGTTAAAGTACCTGGGTTGAAGTGTTAGGCAAATGTGAAGTCATAAGTCTTGCATATCATAAAACCATTGCCTGAGAAGTCTGTCAGCATTAGGTTCTTCCTCTAATTTTACCCTAAGGAAACTGAGTCCCAAAGTTATCAACAAGTGGGAGACAGTACACCTGGCACACAGGTCTGTTAAGCCCTGGTGTGAGTCCTTTTCCACTGGATTCCTACCTCATAGGAATTTCAATCATTCCCTATTAGAGAGAGATTTCCAGAAAAGAAGTTCTATTTTCTCACCAAAATCTTTCTCCCCATGGGTGTTTGTGCACCAAGCTGTTTCAACGCATTAATAAACCTGAAATTAACATCACCCCAGTTGTATTCTAAGGGGAACTTGTCTTTAGAAGTCTTCATGCTTCTGAGACTCTAAAGAAAGTAGAAACTAGTTACCAGGTAGCCTCAGACTTTCAATTGAACTTTGTTCTAGTTAATGACTCCAGATTTTTTTTATCATTGTGATTAAACACACATACAACAATTTGCCATCTTCACCATTTCTAAATGTGTATTTGAGGAGTGTTAAGTACAATCACATTGTTGTGCATATTTCCAGGTTTAGTTGCTTTGCCTTACAACTCATTTTTGCCTCTTATTTTAAGCTTCCATGGTTTTCTCAGTTTCTGTCAAATATCTTTAGAACATATATTTCATTATGGTAGGGCTCTGACTGGACAAATCCTTTCCTAAGAACTTCTATCAGCAACCTCCTCGTTTAAATGTAAAGCCAGCATCATGATTGCCTGCACCTCATGCTGGGCTAGACCCTTACAGAACTCTGATGAAAGCCTTTGCATTTTTTATAACTAGGGCTGGGGCGAAAGGACCAGGGCAAGAGGTGAGTTTTCTATTTATTTTCCAGCTCTTCCTATAGCTATGAAACTTCTGCTGCTTGAGTGTTCTTGACACAGAGTCTTGTGGGTATTTTCCTTTATACGTCATTTGCTTTATTTTGCCTTTCCATTGGTGTTTTCTTAAAATTAACAAGCATAATGAGCAGTTATGTATTATTCATCTTGTGTGCACGAATTATACATTTATCTGGGGCTCCTTTCTTCCCAGAGCTTGCACCCGACAGCGCATGCTGAGCGGATCATTTGAAGGGCAACCAGCAAAAGAAAGGTCAATCCTCAGTGTACAGCATCATATCCGCCAGGAGCGCAGGTAAACATTCAGGCAAGATGGTCCTCATAGCCCACGGGAAGGAGGTGTGCACAAACATGCAGGTGTCCAAAGCCATCCTCAGGCCCTGGCTGGAGGCCAGGTACAGGTGAGGGGCTGAGTTCTTCTCACCAATGATAACAGCAATGAAACTCACAATCCAAATCAGAGATTCAAAACATCAATAAGTCAAAGTCTTTTTCCTTGGTGATAGCCAAATTCTGCCTTTTAAGATCAGAAGGGAAAATTCTAAAATCTTGTTCGGAGGGATCAAAGGTATTTGGAGAGATGATAAGCTTTGGTGGTAAAAAGAAGTCAGACGTCTGTGGGGTTATATCAGAAAGACTGTTTTCTTTCTTTCTTTTTTTTTTTTTTTTTTATCATGGTCATTGCTTAGAAGTTCAAGATGCGTTGATTGTGCTTGTTTTAGGTCGCTGAGACACGGATCAAACAGCCAGAGGATCAGCAGGGGGAAATCTCTTGAAACTTTGACTCAAGATGTAAGTTATAGGCAATGCTTTTGGATTTATGGAACATGGTCATGAAAGAATTTAAATGTCTGCTTGGATGATTCCAGGGCTCTGTCTGTCTATCATCTTGCCATGTCTCCTTAACATTTCATACCAGAAGAAATCAGAAAACAACACAGAAAATAAATTACATGGCCAGGACTGAAAAGCGACTGCTAACTAGAAAAATCAAGGGTGCACGTCTTGTTTTAAAGAGTAACACAAATGTCATGTATCCATTTCATTTGACTGAAGCTAAGGGAATTTAAAGCATTTTATAGGAGTGATTCACATCATTCAACTTGAATATTTACTAGGTTCCACATAGCCCAAAATATAGTTCCACTACTTATAATTTTAAGGCTTCATATATGAGGAAGAAAAAAAAAGTTTTTTTCTAGAAGAATTCTGTCAAAGGCTACATAGAATTTGCCAAGATTTTTTTCAGACTATAGGTTATATATGTATTTGTTTGCTGACTTGAGAGCTACTTACCAAATGTCATCTGGGCTGGGTCCTCATGAGACTAGGAGGTAAACACAAAGGGGAGTCAGCTGCCTTCGGGGAGCTTACCCTAGAAAAGGAAGCAGACAAGAAGTGAATAAAGAAATAACGAAATTTCCCAATGATTTTTAAGCTTTCCATCAGCTCTATATTGTGTAACACTTTGGCCTTATTGTGTAAAGTGAAATAAAGTAGTGCAAAGAAATATTAGGTGGAGATTTGGGGCAAGGAGTTTTAGATCTGATAGTCAGTGTAGACCTCCGTCTAGGAGCCCAGAGACATAAATGAAGCGAAGGAGCAAGCCCTGTGGAAAGGCTGAGAGGCCAAAGGTCAGGCTACCCAGCAGCTATGCCATGCTATGATCCCCAGCAAAGAGTTGAGGAGGCCCTGCGTGCCATGTTGGCCTAAGCTTGAATCTGGGCACCTGGGCCAAGAACAGGCTGAATGTTCAGAGTTAAGGATGCCTTTGGGAAAGAACAGCTCATGGAAGGAGTCATAGGCTTCGCTCTTTTTCTTCATTTGTCTCTCATTTCCTATGACTTTCTGGAGTGTCCAGTGCACTGCATCTACTTCCACTCCCACATCTTCTGTCTGTCTTTTATTAAGCATCTCAGGCAAATATGAACAAGAAGCTGGTGATGAGATCACAAGGTTCTGTCTGACATGTGGCTCTCTTTCCACTTAGAGTTTTTAAATCCAGAGCTCTGTCTGACTGGCTAGCACAGTTATGACCAGGGCCAGCAGAAGACCTGTGCCCTTACCTTCTAGAGCCAGGTGCGGTGCCCACAGGAAACTGCCAGGCAAGAACTCAGAGGCAACATCTGCTCTGCGCACTACCTCTCAACAAGATTCCAGGGGACTCTCCCATCTGCTGAAGAGTCCAATTAGAACATGGCTTTGGAAATGTGCCTTGAAATACAGACAACAAAGGTCCAGTTGGAACAGTCTCAGTTCCAGAACTTCCTTCTTATAGACTTAGCACATTGTTCACACAGACGTATAACAAAATTCATCCACCATCTTCTCCATAGCGAAAAGTCATAGGGTTCAGGTCATCTCATAAAACATCCTTGTATTTCTGGCATAATCAAAGACATTTAAACTAGAGCATTTTACCACTTTCATGTATTCCTAACAACACGAGGTGCAGGTAAGTGGAGCTAAGGAATGCTTCTTCCTTTAAAGTCTATGGTGTCATATAGGCATCATCTCCCCCTCCTCCAGCCTTTTGTAAGACCCAGGTCCAGGCTGTGTGATCTGCCTGCCTTCCAAACCTGCCACTTCTGGCTCATTCCTGCTCTCTGGGCTCCTCCTGCATGCATCATGGCCCTTCCCTCCCTGGAAGAACACGTTAACTGCACATGTAGTAGTTACAGATACGTATTCCATGTGTGAAAGTTATATTGTTATAGCTAAATATACTACATGTATAAGATCTGATTTAAAAAGTGAATATTTAGATTTTTTTAGTTTATAATACTAAAAAGTACATTGCCATTAATTTTTTTCAAAATATTCTATCTCACTTGAAACACATACGTCCTGTCCTTCTTAGAAACCCTCTTTCATGAGAGGCTTTAGTTGCAATGTCATGGCTGCTTTGGGGTCCTGAATTGATTCAAAACATTGACCTTTTAAGGCTTTTTTGACTTTTGGAAGGGCTAGGAGCACCCCAGTGCAGAGCTGGTGAGTGAAGTGGGTGAGGATGCATCCTAATGTCCTAGAAGCCTGCCTTTCTTCTGGTGGCATTTGACAGCAGTATTCACCACACTTTTGATCACATCTTGTAAAGACTCTTGAGAAGAAGTACTTCCAGAACTACTTCAGAAAGCCTCAAGAATGATGGGATAAATGTGCTCAAACAAAAAGGAGCATGGTGAGGGCGACCAATGGCAGTGTGTCTTTTACTCTAATAATTTTTCCTTTAAACCTTCGCTATGTTTTCATCACACCACACATGTATTTACGCAAATGTATTAATTTCAAAGTTTTAAAACAGTGATATTCTGGCCTTCAGGAAATCTCCCATTGTCACACACCTCCTTTCCACTCATTTCTAGCATTCCAATACAGTGAGGTACAGAAACGCACAAAGAGAAGACAGTGAAATAAAGATGATCCAGGAGAAAAAGGAGCAAGCCGAAATGAAAAGGTACAGGCAATGCAGGGCTCCATGGTTCTCCCGCTGGGATGGCAGAGCTGGCCTGACTCTGGTGACTGTCCCTTTCAAGGAAAGTCCAGGAGGAGGAACTGAGAGAGAACCATCCCTACTTTGACAAGCCGCTCTTCATAGTCGGGCGGGAGCACAGGTTCAGAAACTTCTGCAGGGTGGTGGTCCGAGCTCGCTTCAACGCGTAAGTGCACCCCATCCGCCAGGTGTTTGGCCTGTGTCGTGGGAGCAGCTGGGAGGTTGTCCCTGGGAGAAAACAAGTCCTGGGATCCTCATGGGGTCACAAATAACCATGGGCTCATGAACCAGGCTTCCGCTCTTGGTTGAGCACCTGATCAAGGGAAAACAAAGATTGCAAACAGCCCATATTCATAGAAAGCTCCTGCTGACAAAGCCCCTTAGTGACTAATTGTATTTGCATTTTCATGGTTGCCTGATATGTTCACATCCATGGTATGGAGTCCATGTTTTCTTTTGAAAATACCAAAAGCTAAATGGCATAGAGAATGTCATTGTGCATTTCTTCTATCAGAATTGTGCTTCTTTGTGATCAAAGTACCCCAATGGATCTATTATAAAATGATGCGAAGTAGGAGGAAAGCTGACCAGTGCTCCAACTCCCGATTGTTATGAGAAGACCTGCCCACCCCCCCATGTCTCCGCCCCACCAATGTGGAAGAAACAAGGAAGAAAATGTCAACAGCATAAACTGGATGAGCACATATTGGTGGAAACCTCAGCCAAGTTTTATAGGCTACCAATGGATGAAATTAATTTTCTCAACTGTTACTTTTTTTATGTATTTAGGACAGAGTCTATCTACAAGGTCTACAGGGTCTCACTATGTAGATTGGACTCCTAGTGATCTTCCTGTTTTCAGAGCCTCCCAAGCACTGGGATTACAGGCCTGCACCACCATGCCCAGTCTCAATCAAAGTCTCAGCATGTCCCTGGGGTGGGGCCGGCATGGCACGCTGGAAGTCAGACTGGGTCACTGAGCCTGCCTAAGCATGCACTATAATCCACTGAGCTATCTGGCAGGCCCTCAAGGGCAGCATTAATATCCTGCATATATTAAGAATCTTGGGGAAAGTAGAAAACTTTCCATGTTTCCTTACATAAAGGAGTACTCTCTGAGGCCATCTTTTAAGTAAATTGATTTTCTTTGTGGGTAATTTGTTATTGGCTGAATCATTCCCCCAGATCCATACATTAATTTATTTTTATTTTTTTATTTTTTGAGACACTCACTATGCAGACTGGCCTCAGACTAGCTATGTATATAGTCCTGGTTGGCCTTAAACTTGCTGCGATTTTTCCCCCTCACCCTCCCTGTGATGGGATTAAAGGCACAGCCCACCATACCCTGCTCCATACATTCTTAACTTTAAACAGGGCATGAACTGAAAATGAAGTCATCAGGGTGAGCCAGGATCCAGCATAACTAGTTTCGTTGTAAGAAGTTCAGAGGTTTGGAATCAGGCAGACAACTATGTACAAGTCAAGGGACATCCTGGAACAATTCCTGCTCTGCCAGCCCCCCACAGAAACAACCCTTCTGGCAGGCACTTTAGTCTGGAACTCCCAGCCTCTAGAGTTAGGAGAACATAAATATGGTTTGCTGGGGCCACCCAGAACTCCATCTCCTTCTCTTAACACCCCAGCCTGGGGGAGACCCCAGGGCTACTTGGTTTCCTGTGAGCCCCCTCTTCCTACCAAGAAGGACTTTTGGATCTACAGAGACTGAGGACTTTGTGCAGGACCCCCAACTAGTGTGCGGTTCTCTCCTTCTGGCTGATCTGTGGTTCTTTGTCCTGTTCTCAGCCTGCACAATCTATAGCACCTGAATGATAATCATTAAAAAAAAAAAATTACCCTGAGTTTCCACAAAGTACAGGAAGAAGGTGGCAATTTAGAACACAATGTTGTCAGTGTCAGCACAGATTCTTCATCTTGAATTATCTTGTTATCTGCCCAGAGGTTAGCACCTAATTGCCAATTCTCCACCTCATTTAGTTGGTGTAATTCTCCTTTTGTCAGCCCAGTACACTGGTGAAGATCTTATTTTAATTGGGAACCCAGGCAAAGACTGTCGACTCCAGCAAGTGAGCACATAGGCTTCCTGAAAATAAAACTTGGAAGCCTACCTTTTAGGAAAGTCTGTGTAAATTATCCAGCCAGACCACAGTGACAAGCAGGCAGAACTCTAACGGATGGAGTATCTAACTATACATTCACAAAGGGTATTTTCGCACAACCTTGAAGGAGAAGATTTTAAATGAGTATTTTATAAATGGAAGTCAAAATTTGACTTGGTAATACCCATGTCAAGAATTTTTAAATGGAGCGTTGGATCTTAAAATGAAGTATTTTGAGAACTAGAATGATTTCCATAGCCATCAACTATAAATTCTTTTTATTCTTTTTTTATCCAGTGTCCTTTGCCTTCTAAAGTCACATAGCTACCATATTTTGTAAGGGGAATGTTATAGAGGACATAATGGGGATCGCAGGCTGATGAAGTGTGTGGAAGTACTCTACTGCCAAGTTGTCACATGCCTCCTTCCTTGCAGATTTTACATGTGCATTCTCTTTTGCAGATCTAAAACAGACCCTGTCACAGGAGCAGTGAAAAATACAAAGTATCATCAACTTTAGTAAGCACTATAAATTATTTTTTCATGTACATTGGAAGTATTCATGTGCTGTTTTATGCCATCTAAAAATATAAAAGTTCTCCTTTATTTTCTTAACATCATACTATGAAATAGAGGACTCATTTTTAAAAGCACTAGCCATGTTAATGGAATCACCGTCTCTGACTCCCAGTATGCTCCATCTTGGAGCCTCTGGGGGCCTCAGTTTTCTTGGTCTTTGGCAGTGATTTGCTGGGATTGGTCACTTACCTGGACTGGGTCATGATCGTCGTAACCATCTGCTCCTGCATCTCCATGATGTTTGAGTCCCCCTTCCGAAGAGTCATGCATGCACCTACACTGCAGGTACTGCAACTAAATGTCAGCTCCCAGTGAGGTGGTAAGACCCTGACCTACAATTCTTCCACCCACTGTGACAAACCTGCCTCTTGCCCTTTCCAGATCGCTGAGTATGTGTTTGTGATATTCATGAGCATTGAGCTTAATCTGAAGATTATGGCAGATGGCTTATTTTTCACTCCGACTGCTGTCATCAGGGATTTTGGTGGAGTAATGGACATATTTATTTATCTTGTAAGTTGTTGGATATTTCCTAAATGTAAATATGTGATGATTTTATAAAATCTCCCAAATAACTTGGTGCAAGATGCCTATTGCCATAACTGCAGTCTTAAATGGATTCTATAGTAATCTGTAATATGCTAATAAGAGGCATACATGTAAAATCCATACAAAAACCATTGCAGTACCCATGGGTAATTGTTCAAGTACATCAACTGTAATTTTATATATTAATATGATGTTCAGGAATAAGATTAAAAAACAACAAAACTAGTTTGCATCCCACAATTCTTGCAACTCCTATCATACAAAAATGCTTGAATCATATAAATCACTTTATTGATTAGTGACATATTGTTACTACAAGCAAACTAAGATCTTTGTGTTTGGACTTGATTCCAACACACAGACTACCTGGCTATCACAATTGCCCATTCCAGTTCAGTTAAGCAGAAACCACAAGGATAGACTCAAAGATTTTTTTTTTTAATCTCTGCAAGGAAGACATGAAATCAGTGACTTGCCAGGCATGAGGAGAAACATCATTAGTAACAGGTAACGTGTTGTTGATAATTAATAAAATAGTAGCTAACTTGATAAAAAGGCATTCCAACCACATTCCATCTGTGGAGCACCTAATTCAGTAAGCTAAAAAGAGTGGAAAGCATTGGGGTACACAGACACAGGATGGGCACCCCCATTTCATTCTCACACACAAGAGACTACTTTCTGTGGAGGCCTCTGACAGGTCTGGGTTTGGTTTACTTTTAGTTTACAGGCCACATACACCCCTGTGTTTATCCCGTGTAGTACATAGAATCCCCCACTACATGAGAAGCTGTGGCCAGTTGGCTCTGACAATGTGGTAGACGAGAAACCGTATGAACTGCAGAGCTTGTTTCTTCTGTCTAGGTGAGCTTGATATTTCTTTGTTGGATGCCTCAAAATGTGCCTGCTGAATCAGGAGCTCAACTCCTCATGGTCCTTCGCTGCCTGAGACCCCTGCGAATATTCAAACTCGTGCCCCAGATGAGGAAAGTTGTTCGAGAACTTTTCAGTGGCTTCAAGGAAATCTTTTTGGTATGTGAGAGCTGCTGTTTGCTTCTATTTCAGCACAGTCAGACCGGGAGCCTCAGGGATCCTTGCAGGCTAAGGTCAAATCTACACTTGTGCAGGTCCCCCAAGGGGATAAACATACTGCCTGTGCAGCACCTTCACCCTGGGTGCTTCCGGGTATGTTTATCTGACTGTAATAAATGTAAACTAATGCAAAGCACTCTGGAAAGCACAATGGTGACTCCAAGGAGGTAATATCCACTAACTTTTTGATTCTTCATCTTAATTTTTACACTGACTTTCAGTTTCCTCATCTAGAGATTAAGGATAAAAGATTTCAAGTTCATGTTCGCAAGCAGGAATAGGAATTAACATGTGGGCTTCCATCCTATTCCCTGTGTCCTCTGACACCTATGGTTTAGAATTCCTTTCTAGACACTAGAACTGTTCAAATAAAACCACTTGAAAGATAGAAACACAAGTAAATTCTACTTAAGCAGCCTCAGCATGCAGTAAAGTATACTTACAAATGTGATTCAAGGTGATAATGTTGTTCTTAGTCTGACCAACACTTCAGGGTCTTCTAAAAGAACAAAGCTTGAGACAAAATATGGAGTAAAAGGCTCCAGAGTACCTGCTGGCCATCTGGTACGGCAGGATTTTGGCTCTCCTGAAGAGTGACCAAAAGCTTTCTGTTTTGTTTTGAGTGAGTTTTGTACATGCATTAAAAACACAAGTTGAGTCAGGGCTGGCCTGACAGCTCAGCAGATCAAAGCACCTGCTTAGGCAGACGCAAGGACAGGAATTCAATCCCCAGTGCGCAGTGCTGCTCCTGCCCACAGGGCGCCCTGAGAGGGCGATTGAGCCTGCGTGTGATGGCTTGCACCTGTAATCCCAGGGCTTGGGAGGCTGAAAATAGGAGGATCACTATGAGTCCAATCTATGCAGTGAGACCCTGTAGACCCTGTACTAAGTACACTTTTTAGAAATCTCATGAACTGATCTACATAAGCTTGTTTTCATCTTGCTCTGTAGAAACACACCCACAGTGAGACAGTTAGCTATAGTTGCAGTCCACAGGAAGGTATTCTATGCATAGATTGTGAGGTTATTAGAGACATAGAGTTGCTGCTGGTGTGTGTGTGTGTGTGTGTGTGTGTGTGTGTGTGTGTGTGTGTGTTTAAAAGTTCTCATTTCTTTGCCTAAATTCATAAAACTGGCCTTTCACACAGCCAGAAGTGAAGGAAAATAGGCTTTCTCCTCACAGTTCCTGACAGAGATTACAAGGGGATTGTTGAGCCTTCGCCTCCCCTCCCCCGATGATATATCCGCGACTTTTGGATACTGAGGGTCCATATTTAGATTATTCAGCCGGTAAGGTTGGGGCCTGATCTGGGTTTCCCTGCCGCCACTTTCCTCTGTCCACACCCAAGTGTTCAGCCAGCAGAGGGAGCCCGGGCTTGCTCTCAGATTTGCTTCTCAGGACCTGGGTGTCGGGAGACGGGAAGGAGCGCCTCCTCCTACTGTACCCGGTGCTCCCAGGAAAGGAAGGCCCCGGTCCCTGCTTACCGCCTTCTAACATGGACAGAATGCCTTTTGAGAAAGCCAGGAGCAATGTCATCATCTAAGTATTGTGCCTTCATTCCATTAAGTAAAATAAAGCAAAGGGCTGCTCTCAAAAACCAGAAAGCTCAATATATATATATATGCTTTATCACACTTTCTCTTTTAAAATTATTAGTATGTGTTTGCAGGATATATTAATTGCAGCATTCACTTTGATGTTGGAGTATCAGTACACATACTTGCCACGTCTGTTTTTATTTTTAAAGATGCAAACTTGTTTTTCCATTCAACATTTCACTAAGCCTAAGCAAACCATCTGTGGTGAAAAACTTCAAAGATATTACTTGCTGACCCTTCCCCAGTGCCCACCAAGACAGCAATTGTCACGGGGCGTGGCAGCCCGCTCCTGTAATCCCAGCTCTTAGGAGGCTGCAAACAGGTGGATCACTGCAAGTCCGATCTAGTAGTGCAACCCTGAACTCCCTGTAACCCCTCCCTAAAATACAAAAAGAAAGAAAGATATTACTGAAAACCTACAGATTTTACATAATGTGACCTAGGAGGAGTGTTTATATCACATCGTAAACTAAAACTAGTGTTAAAATTGTATGGAGCAGTTTAACATTTCATCATTTTCTTCCAGGTGTCCATTCTTTTGCTGACATTAATGCTTGTTTTCGCAAGCTTTGGAGTTCAGCTTTTTGCTGGAAAACTAGCCAAGTGTAACGACCCTAACATTATCAGAAGGGTAAGAAGCGCCTGTTGGTCCTTTGAAATAAAAATTAAAGTAGTTTGTTATTCCCCGGAAAGCCGTGGCAACGGTGGCTGCTGAGCCCGTCTCGAGAGCTCCCTGATGTTAGTCGACGAGCACACTTCCCATGACCTCCCGAGCCCTTCCTTCAGGATGGTGCTTTACTACTAGAGATGTACGATTATAGCACAGCTTGGGGAATCCCACGCCTCCCTCTATCCCCACTCTGATTTACTGCTCACATCTCCTGGGCTTGGCCACTTCAGGTTCCAGCTGTTCTGGCTGAGAGCCTTGGGAGTCTTCCCTTCAGACCTTCCCTGATGCTACTGTACCCATGCTTTTTTCATTAGTAGTAGTAATAATGCAGGTTTGTGATACATACAGTGTGCAATTCATCCTGGGGAGCTGGCACACATACACACAGTGTCTTAGTGTCTTTTGCTTCCCCTTTTCCTCCTGTTCATTTACCCTCTACTTCTGTATCTGTTTCCCTTTGCCAAAGGTCTATCTTCCTGCTCCCTATTATCTCTCTTTTATTTTGTTTTTTAAATCATTTGTATTTTCTTTTTTTCTCACATAGGAAAAATCATGCAATATTTAAGTTCGTGTGTCTGATTTATTGCATTAAGCATTATGATCTCAAAATGCATCCATTTCCTTCCAAATGACTGACATGTACCTTTCTTAAGGGCTGAACAGTGCTCCATCACGTATATTTTCTCTCTTTTCATCTGTTGCCCAACCTGCCTCTGTTGTCACTGCAAACAGTCCCCCTTCACCATGTTCATGCCTGTCCCATGTGCAGGAGGTTTCAGTTCAGTAACCCTTCATGATCAAACACACCCCTTGTCTCTTGGTAAATCCAACAGCTCACCACAAATAACCAGGCAGTGGCTCAGGTGCCTTGGCTTGGTGAATCTACTCTTTGCTGTGTCTTCAGGGCTGGCAGATAAGAGCTGTAGCACAAAGAACCAGGGGTCAGGTCTGCAAGCAGCACAGACAGCTTCAACCCACATTTCCCTGGTGAGAGCGCAGCCCCAACATGCTAGGAGGAAGGCTGGTAGATGTGGTTTGGTACTGTTCCCTGGAGCGAAAGGGGACACGGGGTTTGGTTAACAGATAATCTACAGTACATCATCCCCTGTCCCATTCCCATGGGATTCTTCTCTGTTATAAATAGATCACTGACGTCAGCCAATTACTGCTGATGTTTAAACTAGCAAAATTATTTCCTCATCCCTGCAATTAAAATAAAACCTCAGCTCACTTGAACCGTGCTTTTCCAAAAGGCCTAAAGATGAACTGTGCTGCACATACCTGGACAATTGAAGGAATATAGATTTTATATTATGAGTTATTTGTCCTGTAATTATTGTAACATACAGAAAATACCTTAAGTACATCATAAATTATATTAATTTGAGGGTTTCAGGAAGTACTAGTGTGAGAGCGATATTCTAGAAATTCCACGAACCTGAGAAGGTATGACAAGTATGACGGTATGAAGGTCATGATGCTCTGAATTAGCAAACGAAGGACAAATAAAGATCTGGTGCATTAGCCCCCAAGCTTGGGAAAGGAGCAAGAGTTATTTTAGATTCACGCTAAGTAGAAGCCAGAGATAATAACAGCGTTTCAATATGAAGCCTACAAGGCATCCTGGATGACTCAGTGTATTCATGACGGCCTAGGAGTGTGGTGATGGTATATTGTGTGCTCACACTCCACCGGAGCTGAAGTGAGCATCTGTCAAGGGCATGGAGAGCCCATGGGAGATGGGAATGGCACACAGCGGGGCTTTACATCTTTTCTGGAGCAGTGAGGTCTATGAATTTCTCAGGAGAAAAGCCCAGGAGACAGCCATCCTACAGTGTGCCAGCATCAAGCTGGACTGCTGACACTGGCAGAGTGGAAAGTACTCTGCTTTCTTACCTTTTTTCCACTCCTCATAACAGAGACCCAGGCAAACAACTGTGAATGAAGGACACATCAATTCTACCTTCGTGTTTTGGTCCATCTTTCTAAGCGAAGAGATAAACTTGGGGTAAAGAGAAACTAGATACATCAACATCTGATGGTTCAACTCACAGTTAGAAGCCAAGCCTTGATTGCTGAAACAACGTTTCATTTTGGAAAATACATGATTTTCTCACATTTGCCCAAGCACTCACCTCCTCTGCTACGTTCCTTAAAACCTGACAGCAGACATCTCAAGATTGATGTAGATAGAGGTGTGGAGTCCAGAGCTCACTCCCCAAAGCCTGGAGATACCTTTTGACATATAATTGTTAAATGTCAGTAGCACCATGATAGGTACAATGAAGCAAGTCCTGGGGAGCCAATTACGTCACTGTTGTTTTACAGTGCTTTCTGTCCAATCAGAACATGTGTCTCATGTGCCAGAAACTGTAACACAAAGACAGTTGTGATAAGCAGAACATGTAATATACTATCTAGTTTCAGTATGGAACGTTGTGCATGCGTAGGGTGTTGTGCTGGGATGACAATGGGGAGGAAGGACAGAAAGTTTACGATGAGTCAGAACTCCTCTCCTAAGTCAAGAAAGTAGAACAGTGAAAGAAAGAGACCAGGGAGCAAGCAGGCATCTTGGTGCAGATGCAGGAAGCAAACAAGAGAACATGAAACTTGGAATTGGAGCTTCCGCTTCAGAACCCTACTCTATTCTGGTCATCCTGGCCCTCTGAATCTACGCCCCTCACTCAAACACTTCTTGCACAGTGATATTACTATGTACATTAGCTGATTTAGGTAAAGTCTCTCACCCAGTCTCCAGGAGACAGCGTTACCCTCTATTTCCCTCCCACGTGGACAAGAATAGAAAAGCAAGGCCAAAAATGTAAGCTAGAGAGGAATCCTGAAATTCCTAAATGCTAGACAATAGAGGCTGAGATATCTTTGATGAACTAGGAAAAGGCATTAAAAGTTTATAAGAGAAGAGATTAGACGTTTCTAAATGACCATAAAGTACAGAGTATTATTTTTGTCACCCATATTTAACTAATGAGGAAAATAGATGTAAAAGTTATGAACTAACTTGTCACAGGTTGCCCACCTCGTAGTACAAAAACTGGGATTCTGCCCAGGAAGCCAGGCCTTCTGTGCTGTGCTTTTATTCAGGACACCAGGTTGCTTTG
>PVKN010017098.1:0-17526 GCA_004027915.1 Capromys pilorides | reverse complement strand
CTTCTCCTTTGGCTGTGTTTTCTCATTTTACTCAATTTTTTTGAGTGATGTCATTCAGTAGAGAGTAGCAACTTTATTTTTTTTTTTTGATCTTTAAGAACTTTATGTTAAGTGAAAGAACCCAGATATAAAAGATATTATGATTTGTATGAAATGTCCATAATAAATAAATTCATAAAGATACAATTCAGGTTAGTGGTCACATGGTCCTTGGAGAAGGTGTTGTAGTGGATAGAGAACAACTTTCTTTCTCTCTCTCTCTTTCTTTCTTTCGCAGCTTTAAATAGCTATTAATAAATAACTCAGGTCTCCTATGTTATCAGAGCCCCTCAACCCCAGTGCATCCCGTCTTGTGTTTAACAAGACCTCTTCTTTGTGAGTTTACCACAAACATTTGTTGTATCTCATTTAGAGATAACATTATTATAATATTATTATACTACTTTGCATTGAAGAACTATTACTATTTGAATATTTCTAAAATTTTGCACATGTACTTTTTTGGATATTTGACAGTGGAGGATGTTGTAAAAAATGGAATAAATTCTACACTTTGAAATCCAGTCACCAATTTTTATGTCAAGAAGTTATTCATAGTGCACACTTTGAAAATTTTCTAATGACAGTATTTTTATTGTTTTTATTTCCTAGCCCCCTGTGGAAGTCGCTCAACAGGATCAGAAGGCACTGTTCTATCACCAAATTATCCAAAAAATTATAGCGTGGGACATAATTGTGTTTATTCTATAGCAGTTCCCAAGGAGTTTGGTAAGTAAGATTGATTTTGCCAAGTAGATTTTTATGGAAATACCTAATTCCCATAAAGGTCATTGTAATTCTTTTTAGGTAGTACCTTTGCAATAAAGTTTGAAGTCATTATATTCAATCTGAATTGACAGTCAAGTACACAGGTGAACAACAATATAAAATGAAAACAGGATTGTTTTTAATTTTTAAAAAGAAGTATGTCCAGTAATCTTGCAAGTGCCTTCATATTGGAATTATATAAAATGGGAAACTGCCAGAGCATAAAGCCAATTTGTAAAAACATGCTTAAAGTCAAACATAGAAACTGTAACAACAACGATCACATATCAGTTTGTGGACACATTTCCAGAAGGAAGACATTTTGGCTTACACATCTAGTTTCTGAACATATGTAGAAAAGACAGCAAAGGACATTCCAGTTCATCTCTCAAACTGGCGATCACTTCTGCACTGGCACCAAGAGGACCAAGCTGTGTCCTTTGCCGCCTTCGCATCTCTGATCAGAAATCTTAGAAGTCACCTAGCTGGCTGCTAAAGGTGTTTGGACTTGAGATCCAGCTGGATCTAACCCAGATTAAGCTTTATTCATGCATGAATGGGCAAGGGACATTTAGAGAGCAGTACAGTGTAGAGGGTAGGAGGAAAGTTCATAAATTTCTCGAATTTCGATTTATAACATTGTGTCGCATGGTAAAGGATTTGTTGTAGCTGTCATGAGCGTCTGGTTCTGGATGACTCAGTATTTTACAGAAGGACATGAGTTTTTCCCTTGAGAGCTTGCTGGATGAACTTTTCTGTTGCTGAAATATAAAATAAGCTGATGTTTCCAGTCCAATTTCTTAAAACCAGATACTACCTTCTTTTCTGCCCTCTGAATGAAATCAAAGATCCTCAGATTAATTGAGAAGCTGGTCATCAGGAGGGACATACGAAAAGGCTCATGTGATATTGAAATAGAGGGAAGCATTTGCACAGCGTCTCTTCTATGTGAACTATCTGCTTCCTCTCTCATGTGGACAGCTGGCATCAGATTTTAGCTGTGTTAGTGAAGACAATGACAGTTTACAAGTAGAATACCATCCTCTTAATTGTGTTGACTTCTTACTTTCTGTAACCAAGGAAGTGCTCCCTTTCTAGAGGGGTTTGCAGTCCCCAGATGCCAAAAATATTCCACGGCTATGGATGGAATCCTAGCAACGACTAGCCACAAAACAGCGTGACTCTCAGAGCTCCCTTCAGAGAATAGTAGTCTGTGTATGCTTATAAGGAGAAAGAAAAAGTACCTATCAAAATAAATTAATGGGTAGATTACTAAAAGCCTTTACTCTGGCTGGCTAATGCAAATTGAATTTAATTATTTTATTACTTAAAATAATGATACATTGAGACAAAAATTAGAGGTATCTGCAGAACATGTTTTCTTGGATTATTCCTGGATAAAATAAAGTGAGCCTTTATTAGAAAGAAAAATGGTTTGATTTAACAAATGTTGTATCACTCTTTATTTCACACTATATATAAATTTTAATAGCGAGGGATTCTAATTTGAGCCCTGTCGCTTCTTTGCTGTCTTTGCATATGTTCCATAATGTAATCAACCCTCAGTCCAGTGGTAAAATGAGAATCCTTCATGGCGGTAGAAAACAGCTGTGGAGATAGATGGCGCCGTCTATCATGGATCTTCTATGGTCCGTGCTCCGTGCTCCATGTTGTTGGGTTTAAGAATTCAAGCTTTGGCGTCAGATTTCTGGGTTCAAGCTCCCCTCAGCTATTTCTTTTGCATAGCACAAATCAAATGATCAGCTTTAACTTACTTTTCTAACCCCTAAAGGAAAAAGGTGACAAATAGCTACATCCCAAGGTTGTTTCGTTATTAAATAGTGTGTGTAAACATCACGGCACGTGGTATGAGCACATGCATGCACACACCCGCGTTTCTCTCACGTTCACATCCGTCTGGATCACACTTCACCACCGCTCTTGTCTCCTCCACATGATGAAATAAAATGGCCTGAACTATTGGGCTGAACTCAGGTCTTAAAGATATCGTGATTAAAGATAAGACAATTATTGGTTTTATTCAATTAAATCACAAAATATTAAAGAATTAAAACCAAGCTTTTTCGTTTCACATCTCCGGTAGCTTTCTAGGCATTCGTATCGTCTAATGGTCCCTGACCGTTTTCTCAGAGGGAGGACGTAGCATTCAGTCAGCGCTGGTGACCCACTGCTTCGCATCCGCACCTGTGCTTCGTGGGTGTGAACTGAGGGAGCCGTGCTCACTGGAGCCCCTGTGTCACGTCTGTTACCTCACTTTCTCGCCTTTTGTCTGCTATGGTTGCTTCGAGTTATTTTTGTATATCAATTTACCATATTATTTCTCACACTTTTCATTTTATTCCAAGCTATAAACATTACCGCTTTTATATATTAGAGCTAGACTTTTAAATTGAGTTTTAAATATATATCCAATAGGCTCAGTTTTTTATCGGGGTTGCATTTTATTGTATTTTCCATGGCCATGTATGTTGGCTTGTTTTCTTTTTCCTAGTGTAGATCTGAATTGTTATGCATTGATGATTACATAGTGGGGCGCTGCTGCTCATTGGCCAGGCCACTATTTCACCAGTATTCCATTAGACTTCATGTGAACTTCAGATATTAGGGTCTGTTTAGCAGTGTTTATATATGCAGGAATTTCCCTGTTTTATATTCCTATGAAAGTAACCATTTTGGATCAATAAAATACACTTTAATTTTTCCTTCCCCTTTCAGGGCATTTATATATTTATTAGTACCAGAGATTCAATCAGTGGAGGCCCCGCTAGTCCTATTTATTTTTGCTGATTTTAGACAGGGCATCGCTAATTCCCTAACTTGTCCAAAATTGGACATGAGCTTCAACTCCTCCCCCGAAGCCTCACACAGGGCTAGGATCCAAGGTGTGCGCCTCCACCCCCAGCACCTTCTTCAGCTTTATTCATGATTTCTTTGCCATGGGGTTGGTTGCTTAAGTGTCTGTGCCGTATGCTCAAGGACCAAGAATATGGAAGCCAGATTTCAGGTCATTGTGAATTAGATGCTGACGGGCTACTTCAGAACGACAGTTGTGGGCATGGTCAGAGGGCACAGAAAAGATGCTTGAAACATATACTGACCTCTGGAGCATAGATCGTGGGAAGTAGGATTACTAAAATCACGTAATAAATTTTGTGGACTGCTTTTTATCTTTTTTTAAAAAGAATAAGATAAATTTATTGAGGAAAAAAATCTTCTGTCTGAGAGAGAGAAGCAAACCTAGAAAATGTGTTGGGTAGTCTTTCTCTTGGCTGAAAACAAAAGTCATTGAAGCAGGTTAATAGCCAGAGTGGAATAATAATAATAATAATAATAATAATAATAATAATAATAATAATAATAATAATGATAGATAACTTTGTATTCTGTTGATTTTCTTCTGGGATAGAAGTTGGTGACATTTTTATTTATTTTTAAAGCCCATCAAAAAAGATACAGTTGAGAAAGTAAAGCTCATAGGTTGGGATGGACCACGTGGCAAGGAAAGACCCAGGAGGCGATGGGAGGAAGTGGAGTTTGAAAAAGGGTAGCCTTTCTTATACTCAGAATAAATGATGCCGAATCCGTAACGGAATCAGTCACTCACAGAGTCAACTTCGCAGGGAATTCTCCGTCTGCCTCCCTCATTCCTCTTGAACTTTGCCCCTGTATGTCTCTGCAGTCTCTCTTCATTACTAGGACTGTCAGTGGAAGACAGCGGCCTATGGCTGCCACATCAAGAAGCAGGAATATAGTGGTTCAAAACAACAGAAACTTATTCTCCTATAAGTTTGGAGGTGCGATGCCGGAAGCGAGGCCCCCAAGTACTTTCAACTTGGAGAAGCACCCTAAGAAGCATATTTATTAGGATACATGGGTTATTCTTTCCCTCCACTAGTTTCACATGGGAAATCCTAAAAATGAACATAACCACTGGCCTTTCCTTGCCCAGGGAGTCTGGCCTCACTCTCACATCTGCTATGGGTAGTCTACTGGTTACGTTCCAGGTGCATGAACTTCTCAGTCATCTCGGGTGACTCTTCAGTCCAGCCCTCTTTATATTTGTGGCTGATAGAGATGTGAAAAGCTTTGTGTCTCGCTGCAGGAGATTTCACAACCTAGAACTTCTCTCCTACTTGTTTGCATTTTTCTTTGCTTGTTTTCCAAAATTGCTCTTTCTTAATTTTAATCTTACTGGTGTACTTAGATATACATAGTTGTGTTCATCCCAGGGAATTCATACTTGTACAAGATAAGATAAGATATCTTGCTTCTTCTTTTTGCCCACATCCCCTCTCCTCTCTTCAACCTCTCTCCCTCTCCTTCTTTAAAACTTTCTGTTTTCCTTATCTTCCATTCCCTATTTCTCTCATTCTCTCTGTCTCTCTGTCTCTCTGTCTCTCTGTCTCTCTGTCTCTCTCTCTCTCTCTCTCTCTCTCTCTCTCCTTTTCTCTATCTTTCTGTGTCTCTGTCTCTATCTCTCTTTCTGTCTGTCTCTCTCTCTTTTGACTTTGTTTTTGTCTTTTTTAGACAGGGTCTCACTAGATAGCTAGGCTGGTCTGGACTCACTCTGTAGCCCAGGCTGGCCTTGATCTTACCCTGATCCTCCTGCTGTGTCTTCTCAAGTGCTAGAATTATGGTTCTGAGCCACCACACCCAGTTTGCATTTTTTTTTCCTTTAAATCAGTCCAGAATCATTTTTCTTCAAGGTGTGACCCAAAATACAGGTTAATTTGTATTTCATAATTTCCCTTAGAGTTATATTTAAAATGCTAATAATTAGGTAACACATACCTTATTGACTCTTTTTTTTTTTTTTTTTTTTTTTTTTTTTTTTTTTTTTTTTTTTTTTTTTTTTTTTTTTTTATGTATGTGGTGCAGGATCTAGCTAAGCAGCTCTCCTCCTGTCTCAACCTCCCCAGTGCTGGTATTGCAGGCATGCACCACCATGCCTGATTTTGGTGACAAGGTCAGAGGGCCTAGGGCAGGGCCCTGGGGATCAAACCCTTGTCCTTGCACTTAGTAGGCAGGCACTTGGACTGCTGAGTTATCTCCCAGACTTCATTAATTCCTTTTTTTTTTTGGTCATACCAAGGATTGAACTCAAGACTTTGCTCTTGCCAGGCAAGCACTTATTCCGCTGAACTATATCCCTGGCCCCTTCATTAATTCTTATTAAGTTTATTAAACCTAGTTTGGTTCAGGTTGATGAACTTGGATAATGACATAATGTTTAACTTTATATTAAACATTATTTAGGATCTTTCCAGTATCAGATCTTGCATGTTTCTGTGTAAGCTAATAAGTTGTGAAAGATAGCATAGAAAATTTAGGACTTTTTAGGATTTTAAAGGGGAAAATACAATATATTGAAACTGAGATGCAATCATACTCTGTAACTCTACATACATGTAATCATCCATTGAGCATCTGGGTTTTTTAAATCAGTGCTCAAATGCAATGTTAATTATACTTATATTTTGGATCTGCGTGCTTTTTTAAATGGTCTATTTTTTTAAGTATCACATAAATTTTGCTGTTGCTATCTCTCTGAACACTTTACTCAGTAATTTATTATCAATTTTCCCCCATATTTCACTGATCAAGTGTTTTATGGTATTTGCTCCATCCTAACTAGCTCAGTAAATGATTTTATTGGCTTGCTATTTTTCCAGTTTGAAATCTTCAATAATGAGTAGGCTTGGGCCAGCCAGATAGCTCAGCAGATTAAAGCACCTGCTTAGGCAGATGCAGAGACCAGAGTTTGATCTCTGGTGTGCCGTGCTGACCCCGCCCCTGGGGTGCACTGAGATAGTGACAAAGATGTGGCACAGTGGCACATACTTGTAGTGCCAGGACTTGGAAGGCGGAAAAGAGGAGGATCACTAGGAGTCCAGTCTGTGTAGTCAGACCCTATAGACCCTGTACTAAATGCATTTTAAAGAGGGGGAGCTTTTAAATCAATTTTTATATTTTATATTTATTTATTGAGTTGTACTAGCAAATGAACTCAGAAACACATGCCTGCCAGGCAGGCACAGCACTACTGAGTTATGTCTCTGGCCATGTATCCTGTATTTTATATTAAAATGATACAATATTCCATTTTTGAAATGTATGTTTTAGTATAGGGTCTCACTGCACAGCTTGGACTCAGTGACCCTGTTTTCAGCCTCACAGCTCTGGGATTACAGACCTGCACCACCACGCCTAGGCTCAAGGCTCTACTTTTAAACATTACAATTTCATCAAAATCAATGATTACTTTTTGCTCAGTAGTAGAATTATCTAACAACAGTAGATAATGTCACAAAATGAATTTTTATTCCAAATACAGAGATACTATTTAAGTGTTACTAGAATTAGAGCAATTGAAAAGAAAAAGAAGCTCTCTTTTCAACTGGGTGGTTACAGCTGATGCACGTTCTTATCAGTACAGGGCATGTTTGTGATCCGTCTTGGCCATGCTCGTCTTAGAGACTGGAGCAGACACTCGCTATACTGTATCTTGTTTATAATTTTATTTTATTTTAAAAAATAAAAAAACAAAAACTAATAGTAAAAAGGAAGACAAAAAGCATAGTGATGAAAAACAATGCATAGTACAGATTTTCAACACAGGAGCAACAAGTTAACAGTGGTTTTTTTTATTACGTATTTTTACTTTCAAATCTGTTGCTCAGAATAAGAGGTATGTGTTTGCAAGACTGAACAAATAATGGAATATTAATATTTGCTTTCAAATTTTTCTTGGCCTTTTTCCTTTATTATTTTTAATTTAATTTAAAGAGTATAATAATACTTGAGGAGAGCTTGTCGGGTAGCTCAGTTGATTAAAACACTTGATTCAGCAAAGCCACTTAGGATCGGGGTTCAATCCCCACCTCCACATGGAGAATGAGACCTGTCCTTAAGGCAGCCAAGCCAGCCAAATAAATAAATAAATAAATAAATAAATAAAACTTAAAAAATAAAAAAATAATTGGCAGGACATTAGAAACAGTGGTACACATTTAGCAGTATAAGGTGAGAGATATTCAGCCATGGTTTCTGTATTACACATTGTTGTTTTTGTTGTAGCTGCTCAGATTGCAGATATTAACATGTAGCACTAGTCAGAGTAAAAATTTTAAACATCAACTGGTATTTTCTAAAAGATCATGGAAATTAGAAGTCATCTCGGCTCTCCTGTAATATACCTGCATAACTTTTACTCTTCCTTTTTTCCCTAGATTTTCTCCTTTTACTCACCTCCTTCACTTATTACACATATTCCATTCCTTTCCATTTTACAATGTCTTTCAGATTTTATTTAATTTTTCACTGCATTACACTAGGAAAACAATATGATATTTACACATGTGGGTCTCATTTATTTTGTTTATGAATATTGCCTCTAGTTGCATCCATTTAAACCCTCAAGTTTGAAGGTTTAACATATTAAACCCTCAAGTTTGTCTTTCTTTTTAGCTGAGTAATGCTCCACTGTATAAAAATATCACATCATTTTTATTCCTTTGTCAGGTGATGGGGAAATTTGAGTTCTCCAATACTTGATTTTGACAAATCGTGCTGCCTTAAACAAGGGTGTACCTATCTCACTATGGCATGATGTTTTCAGTTCTTTTGGAAAAATAACCAGAGGAAAATAGCTGGGTTCAATAAAATTTACAGCTCTAGATATTTGAGGAGTTTTCACTGTGGTTTCCATGGTAGATGTACCTGTCTGCATTCCCTCCAACAGTGGAGTAGGATTTCTTTTCCCCACAACCTCTCCAGCATTTGACATTAGTTGATTTCTTCAGGATAGCCATTCTTTCTAGGATGAGATAGTTTCTCTCTTTCTTTTCATTTTTTTATTACTTTTAGTAAGAAATAACAGTAAGACAGTTTCACGATGTGTCCATAGGGCAGCCACAATAATTAATATAATGCCTATTGTTGTCTTCATAGTAGTTGTTCCCAGTACAAGATGCAGACATGATAACTTTTCTGCACACTATTGGTACAAATATTTCTTCTTGTTGAACCAACAGAAAGTAGTTGAACTAACAGGAAGAATACATAGTCCAATAGTCCATATTAGTACTGAGTTATCAGCAGAACTGTCAATGCCGGGAGCTGTTGACTTGAGCCTTTTCCAACTCATTGTACTAATCTGGCTTTACTTTTTATGTCTTGTGGTTAAACTTTTCTCCTGGGTGGTTTAGTCCAAGGTAAAGTAAGACCTGCATAACAAAACATGCAACTTTTATATCTGAAAACATCAGTCAGATTCCCTCAGGATTTACCTTGAAACCATGTAGAGCTTTTGTCAGTGTGTCAACCGTCTGCATGTGTCATGGCCATTGCTTGAACAGTTTGCTCTCTGTGAAAGCCTGAAAGACTGTTTTCTTTCTAGGTGATTCTCCTTAGGTGCACTGCACATCATCGATCCCTTTCCTCTGTGGCCCCATAATCTCCTTGAGCAGAAAATTCTGGACACCATTGAGTTATAGGATGTTATATTATAGGTTCTCTTACATCCTGAGTCCTCACTGATCTTGAAGGGCTACAGCGAAAATATTGGCTATCCTTGTAGCCCTTCTTTTTTCTCTAATATTTTGTTTGCAAACTTACATTCTTAACCCTCCGAAAAGATGCTTATTCATATTATTACTGTATAACATAGGTACTTGAGCTTAACATCACTGTCTTTCTGAATATCAAATGCCTTAGCCTTAACATGGAACTGGTGCTTTCTATCGATCATTGATATTCTAATAAATTCCCATAGAATGTGATTTAAAAAACTGTTACACTTTTTTACTCAGAAATTTAGAAATCTAAGTATATACAATGGCATTTTTCCTTGTCTCGTATTCTCTTTAATTACCCTTTTTTTGTTTTCTTTTAAAACATTTACTTGAGAGAGTGTATAGCAGTAATTCAAATTACATTAGAAGCAGCACACATCTAAAGGACCAGAATGATAAGCATTCCAAGCAGAGACAGTATGTCAATGTTGTCTTAGTTTGCATTTTTCAAATGACAAATTGTGTTTGTAGTCCTGTCCAGATCTTCTAATCTGTTCAGCTGATCCTCATATGTTTTTTTTATCAGTATAATGCTGATTTTATCACAGTAGCTTTGTAGTATAATTTCAGTTCAGTAATTGTTATGCCCTTCTGTCTTGCCTTTGTTGCTGATATTGTGTTTGCTATTGTACGTGTTTTCTGGCTCCAAATAAATTTTAGGAATGTTTTCTCTAGATCTGTGAAGTATGTTGGTGGTATTTAGATAGGCATTGTATTAAATCTGTACAACAGTTTCAGGAATATGGCCATTTTCACAATGTTCGTTCTTTCTGTCCAAGAGCAAGAAATATATTTCCATTTTTTGGAGTCCTCTTTTGTCTCTCTTTTTTTTTTTGAGTTGTAATTGCCTAGATATTTCACTTCCTTTGTGAGATTAGTTTCTGAGTATGTCACTTTTTTTGGATACTATTGTGAAGGGTATCATTTCTCTAATTTCTATCTCAGTGAGTTTGTTATCTATGTAGAAGCATTCCATTGATTTTGGGGTATTGACTTTAAGTCCTTCTATGCCACTGAGTTTATTTATTTATCTAGGAACTCCCTGCTGGTGTTTAACTGATCTTCCATGTAGAGTATAAAGTTGTCAGCAAGTAATTATACTTTTTCTTCCTTATCTATTTTTATTCCTTTTATTTCCCTCTCTTGTTTAAAGTCACTGGCTAATGTTTCCAGAACTATATTGAATGGGAGTGGTGAGAGTGGACATCCTTGTCTTGTTCCTGATTTTAGTATAAAATCTTCCAGGTTTTTTTTTTTTTTTTTCCATTTAGAATGATGTTAGCTATTGGTTTGTCACAGATGGCTTTTCTAGTGATTGAGGTACACTCCATCTATATCAATTTTCTGTAAGACTTTGATTATGAATGAGTGTCAGATTTTGTCAAAAGCCTTTTTTTTTGCATCTATTGAGATGACCATGTAGTTTTTGGTTTTGACTCTAGTGATAAAGTGTATTACATTTATAGATTTGTGTATGTTGAACTATCCTTACATTCTGGGGTGAATCTTACCTGGTCATGGTGTATAAGCTTCCTGATAATTTGCTACATTATATTAACTCATATTTTAGTGAGAACTTTTGCTTGTATGTTCATGAAGGAAATTGTAATTCTCACTTTTGGTTAAGTTGTTCCCTGACTTTGGTATCAATGTAGCACTAGCCTCCAGGAATGATTTTGAGAGTGTTGTGTTTTTTTTTTTTTTTGTTTTGTTTTTTTCAATTTCCCTGGAGATTTTGAGCACTACTGAGATTAAATCTTTTCTATATATCTTATAGAATTCAGCTGCTAATCCATTAGGAATTGGGCTTTTCTTTGTCAGTAAAATTTTTATTACATTTTCAAATTTATTGGCTGATAGTTGGTTATTCAGAGATTTTATATCTCCTGATTCAATTTTGGTAATTTGCACCTATCTAGAAATCTCTCCACTCCTGTGTATTCAAATCTATAAGAGTAAAGATTTTCTGAGTAGTTATTAATGATCTTCTGAATTTCCACAGGATCTGTAGTAATTTCACCCTTTTTGTTCCTCATTGCTTGAATTTGAATTTTTCTTTCCTCTTTTTGATGATGTTGCCTAGGGATTTATTAATTTTATTCAATCTTTCAGAGAATCAACTCTTTAATTCTTTACTTCTTTATATTATTTTCTTTGTCTCCATTATCTTATTTTCTGCTCTAATCTTTATGATTTCCTCCTGTCTTTGGGCTTGGGCTTGGTTTCCTCTTCTTTTTTCTAGAAGCTTGGGGCACAACATTAGGGTACTTTTTTTTCTCATTCTGTTTTCCTAATGTGTACACTTATAAATTTCTCCTCAAAGAACTGCTTTCATCCACTTGCTTGCATCCCATAAGTTCCAGTAAGTGATGTTTGAATTTTAGATGGATTGTCAATATTGTTTAATTTCATTTGTAACTCACTGTTCACTGAGGAGAGTGTTTCTTAGTCTCCATGCATTTATGAGTTTTTTGTGATTTATGATGGCATTAATTTCCAGTTTGATGGCACTTTGGTCAGAAAATAAGCATTAGATAATTTCTGCTTTCTTACATATGTTTGAGCATGATCTATGGACTAGTATGTGGTCTATTTTAGAGAATGACCTATGGGTAGCTGAAAAGAATGCGTACTCAGGAGCTATTGTTTGGAACATTCTGTAAATGTCCACTAAGTCCATTTGTTGAAAGATTTGGTACAGTTCTGCTATCTCTTTGCTAATTTTTTTTATCTGTTTCACCTATCTTTTTGAGATAAGGGCATGTTAAGTTCCCCTGTTAAGATTGTGATATTAATTATTGAAATTTTTATATCCTTTAAAATTTGACCAATATAGTATTTGGTGCATACATATTTATGCCTTTATCTCTTCCTCTTTAAGTTTTCCCCTAACCAATATGTAGTGGCATTCTTTGTCTCATTTGATCATTCTTGGTTTGAAATTCAGATTGTCCACAAACAGAATAGCTACCCCTGCTTTTTACTGAGCTTCTAGTATATGTTGTATTGCTTTCTGTCCTTTGACTTTCAACCTGAGGTTTTCAATTAGGGACAAATGTATTTCCCGTATATAGCATAGTGTTGGATTTTGTTTCTTGTTCTACTCTGCCAATATATTTCTTTTGATTGGTGAATTGAGTCCATTAATATTGGTGGTTATAACTGATATGAATTGGCTTATGTTTGTCATGCTATTTTCCTGCTGGTGGTTCCCTACTTTTCCAATTTCTAATTGTTTGACCTGGATGATGAGTTATTTCTGTTGTTGTTCTAAGAATTGTGATCATTTTGATCCCTTTCTAGTTTATCTTTTATTACTCTGTGTAGGGTTGAATTTCTTGTCATGAATTTATTTATTTTTTCTTTGTTATGGAAGTATTTTACTTCTCCATTAATTTTGAAAGTTAGTTTTGCAGGGTATATCAGTTTGGGTCGGAATTTGTTTTCTTATATAACTCGAAATACTTTGCTCCATGTTCTTCCAAGATGGTCCTTTTGTTGTGGAAATGGTGAGGGGGGAGGTGAGTTCAGACTGAAGATGATCCCACTCTCTTTTCAGCAACACAGACATTTGGTTTGCTTTGGAGGACTCAGGACATTATTTATCGGATCTGTTCTCTGTGTTTGGTTGTGTTTCTCTCACCCTTTAAGAATACTTGAATTATCTGTTACCTCTCTTCCAAGCTGCTCTAGCTTGCCTTCTCTTCCTAGCCAAATTGGAATCTTTTTAATGGTGAGAATGAACATACTGTTTTTATATCCACAATAAAGAACGTCTTTCGTTTTGAGCATACTTTGTGTATTTTGTGGTTGTACTGCAGTTGCTGGGTTGAAAGTTCAGGACCGTGCCCTTTGAATTTTCCACCATTCATAAAGAAGTGTGACCCCTAGTGCTAAGCAGCCACCTTACCTTACCTGCCTGCGCAGATTGACAACCATAGGGAATGGGAAAAAAATAATGGCTTGAAAACATTTCAGTCAAACATCAAATATGGACTCCAACTACATACTGCTATTCATTTTTGCTATCTAATAACTGACTTTTACCAGTTTTGTACATTTTTAGCTTGTTCATCTCATGATAGTACATTATGAGTCTTGTCACTAGAGAAATAAAAGAAGTGAATATTTCATTCAACACCCAATTCAAGAAGTCATCACTGCGTGGGGCTAGGGAGATAGCTAAGTGGTCTAGGCACCTTCTTGGCAAGCACAAGAACCAGGGTATGATCCTTGGTACCACATGCCATATGAGCACCCATATCAGTTGTGGTACTGTATGCCAGTGCTAGGGAGGCTGAAACAGGGGGATCACTCTGAGTCCATCCTGCATAGCAAAACCAAGTAAATAAATAAATGAATAGTCATAGATGAATGGGATGAATAGTATTGAGATCAATGAAAATAATGCTTTATTTTTACAAATAAAACTAAGAATGCTAAAGAGTATATGAATTATTTTGGTGAGACTTTATATTTTGACCCTAGTATATGTAAGAGCACGTGAGTCTGATTTGCATTTTGAGTCTATAGTAAAAGATTTACAGAGATTTTTACCTCCTAGAAGATGCCCTTGGATAAGGAAATATGGCTCTTCATTGACTACAAGCCAGAACACTAGCAGCAGTCTAGAGATTTTGTGAAATCACATACCTGGAGCTGATTGCTCAGAATGCACAGAGTTTAGACAGCTGCCTGACATCTACACATGTGCACTGAACCTTGGTTCCTTTGTCAGGAATGTCTTGATAAAGGCATAAAGTAGCATCTCTCCAGGAAGTTCAATCCTATGAGACTATGGTGGTCACAAGGCCTCTAAGGTACAAGACTCCTCTTGATATTTATTCAGTTGCTTTCAAAGAGCTCTTCAGCTTATTAAGTGGCCCCAGAAGAGGAACAAAACTATGACATCTACTGAAGATTTCAGACAATAAAGGCTTCACTCTTGCACAGTTGGGATAGACCAGAAGGCTTCATGTGACTCTAAGGTATGAGTATTATTTCCACTTTAGGAGAGAGTTCTCAGAGCCATGCTCAACCTGAAAGGGGCTATTTCCACAAGTCAAGGCAAACAGTGTGACAGAGTGTGGAGGAGTTTACTCAACTCAGGGTTTCTGAGGAACTTTTTTCCAGGAAAGCTTGTCTTATGGACAGAATTCATCACAGCACTGGCATGTGACACAGGGCTGGAGAAGAAGAGAGAATCTTTCACAAAAATTAATGACTGTCATGAGTGGTCCAGGGTCTCCACCCTCAATTAAAACAATTAACATAGGAAGAAGTTGCTATGATTTCTACACTAAATTTATTGGGGTCATTGTGAGTTGTACACATTTTTCATAAGACCCTACACAAAGGTAATATATATTCAAGAAAAGATAATATGCTATTATTAGCATAGTCATAAGTAAAATTATAAAGGCATATGATGTTCTCAAAACCTAATGAGTACTAAAAGTTTAAGGCTGCCTTCAATGTTCGGGTGCTGTGAGCACTGGAAATGGTTTCTTAACGGTATCAGGAATGGTGCAGACTTTGACTGACAAAATAATTCTTGGAGGTTTGATAGGGTGGGCGGGGACTGGTGTGGGACAGTGAAATCTTCCTTTTCGTGGTTCATCAGAAGTCTCTAGCTCAGTAACCTACAGCACCTGCTTAGCCAGGCCACAGGGGTGGGGGTTTAATCTCTGGTGTGCAGTGCTGGCCCCACCCCAGAGGCCAGCTGAGATGGCAAATGAGATCAGGCATGTTTGCATATGGCTGTAATCCCAGTGCCTGGGAGGCTTGAAAACAGGAGGATCACTATGATTCCGATCTACTTAGTGAGACCCTGTAGGCCCTGTAGACCCTGTCCTAAATATATGCATAAAAAAGAAGTCTTAAATGATTGTATGAAATAAATGTTCTTAAAGGATGATGTCACCAGTGTGATTTATTACTTTTATTTTCCAAGAAAATTGGGTACACGTATCATTTAATGACATTTTGAAGACTGCAACTTGAAAGACTGCTAGGCTATGCAGGAGCATGGATGACTAGGTAAAGTGGTGCTTTGAAGGTAAAAGCAAAAGCATCAAATTCTTTCATTAGGAAAGGGGAAGGCTGAGAGGCTCTTAAAGCAGATGCTTAGCAGAACATTTGAATCAGATCAGTGAAAGTAAAATGCTATCAGATGATTGGATGTAATATTGACTTTGGTAGCCAAAATGGGTAAGATCACAGTATTAGATTTTCAGTAATTCAGTATGTGATGCCATTTATTTTTTTGGAGGTTTACAGATGGTCATGTTAAGTTATTAAATGGAAAAAATAATGAAGATAATCACCCTTTTCTTTGAATACATGTTCTGTAATGGGTTTCAATTTTTGAAGGCCTTTTATTATTTTAGAAACAGCTATGTTAATTATTTTAATTGAGGATAAAGGTCTATGCAATTCCAATTTGTCAGGCTTAAAGTACTAAGGAATTTATTACATTATTTTGCACAGAGTTTGCACGACCACCCTGTGATATTTAGGCAATGCAATAATTTTGATGATTAGTAAGAGGCATACTTCCTTGCTCTCTTTTTATTTTAAAGCTTCTTTAGATTATAGTACATGCCTTGCTTAACTTTAGTGAAACTCCACGTAAAATATTTAATTGGTATCTATTTATTTAAACTACACAGTATTGTCAATTGGCACTTCTTAGTTAATATTACAATTGATTCAGAGCTCATGTTGTAGAGGTCCCAAGATAAACCAGACATCTTTTATTTATTTATTTATTTTTACTACATAAATTCTTCTGCAAATATGAGATTTCCAATTGGTTTACTCTTTCAAGTTTTTGGTCTCCTGACCTTGTGCCTAGATTTTTTCTGAGTTCTTTTCCCAGTTAGGTATTTATCACATATAAATCAGAAAAAGAAAGGTTCATCATGCTTATATTTAGAAGTTTCTTCAACATGCCTCAGATTGATGATGTCATGTTCAAGTACTTCCCTTACAAAAGGTTGTATAATACAAATGAAAAAATCCTATTTAAGCTGACATGAATTAATTCCTTAGTTGTACCGCTCTGGTATCAGAAATGTTTTCTGTGTTCTGGTTTTCACACCAGAAGCCTGAATAGTAGGATTAACAAGGACATTTAATAGGATCTTTTTGATGTGTTTATTTTTACAAATTCATAGAACACTACACCACATAGTAACCAGTTCCTTACACATTTGGTTATCCAACTAGCTTACATAATACAAAAATTATTGACATTTTTACAAAGATTTAGAACAGGGGCAAGTGTTCCGAGAATACACCCAGCCAGCAATCACAAGGTAAGAATCACACTTCCCAAGCTCCCATTAGAATTCATGCTGGAATCAAGATGTGTGCTTCATTATCAGACACCTGGATTGACGCTGCAACATACAATCCAGGGGTTCTTCACGCATCACTCAACACTTTTCTCAGTGTGTCTGAAGCATCATCCTTCCCATGTAGTTTGATTACATCTATATGGCAGCTTCAGTAGAATTCAACCAGTGTGGCCTAAAGCAGCACAGAGAACTCAGGGATTGAGTGTCCAGGCAGGCTGCACAGTCAAGCCTCGAGCTAAGCCAGAGGAAGCAACACTTCCTGGGGGCATGGCTGCTGGCTGCTCCCATCCCCCACTGCATCTCTTGCAGCTGCCCAACCATTGATTTCTGAGACTGCTAGCATCACACAAGCACCAAGGGAATACTAAGTGTCACCACTCATGTAGTGAAGCCATGACTCCCAAATATACCCCCAAAAGACTCATCAATGTTCCCCCAAATACCTATGAGAACAAGGAAAGGAGACTAACTTGGGATTTACTGGGATTGGATATGGAATGGTGGCAAGGTAATTGATCCATGTATAAGTGCACACATGCATGATTTTGATGGAAAGCTTGCGAACATGTCCTGAAACATGAGAACATGCGCCAGTGGCAAAGGTTCCCTGATGTGAACCTTCCCTAACCCACAAGTGAGCTCTGTAATCTAAGCAACTGAGGTTACAACTTCCTATTAGCACCAACGGGAGAATATGTCATAGGTTTGACCACACGTGGGTGCAAAGGGGGATGGGGAGTGATGGGCTTTAAAAGCTACCAGCA
>PVKN010017097.1:0-17519 GCA_004027915.1 Capromys pilorides | reverse complement strand
AAAAAAAAAAAAAAGAATATAGCAGTTTTTATTCTGATTGTAGCCTACCAGGACTCTAGACTTATGTTTCACTATAGACATAAGAATTTTGTGTGTGATACATAGATGGATTCATAGAGTCTTGTCACTATGGTCCTTTTTTTCATTAATCTCTACTTTGGCCCACACTAAAGCACAAATTTTGACTGTTTCTAGACTAAAAAAAGAAATACAGAATACGCAGAAGAATTAGGAATATAGTTGCATAAATCAGAAAGATTATGTAGCATGTCAAAGAGAAGATGGTATCTTATATAATCAGGGATTTAAAGATAAATTACTTAGAAATGATATGTGAGATGTACTAATTTGAGTCAGTAGCTAGAAAAGAAATTCTTCTGATGACCTGTTGAAGCCCTTTCATTTCAGGTCAGTAGATGTAAGTTTTTTTCTCTGTAGACAGAAAGCATCTTGAGGTTTTGACTCATCAGAGAGAAGTAGATGTGGAAAATAATTCCTCTCTCCCTATAAATATTTACAATATGTACATCTATATAGACATGTATGCATAAAAATGCAGCTCCTTACTCACTAAAAGAATTTTTTTGTTGAATAAATGCTCATGAAACCCCTGGAGATTGCACTAAATCTTAGCAAAGGCTAACATTCGTTTAGATCATGTATACTTTTATTTTGATGATCTTACAAAGAACAGAATCAAAAATATAGGCATGTTTAAAAAGAAAGAAAAAATGTAAGCCAAAGCCAGTTAGTAAAGTCTTCTGTCATACATGCTAATTATTTTGTAGTAATAATCATATATTTGTTTTCTTTTTACATATAAATGTTTTAGGCTCCTATGGTCCTAATTAATTCAGTGAGTTCTGTCTCTCTGTCTTGTGCATTTCAATTGATTCCTTTCTGCTATTATAACATACCCAAATGAATTTTATTTGGTAAAACAATTACAAAAGGATCAAGTTTCTTTACATACCCAAGTATTTCACCATGTTCACATCCTATAAGGTACCTTGACTTGATCACATTAGACTTGGAAACTGAATTCTCCCAGTGGGTGCCAGGTGACAGAAAAGATAGGTTTGTTGTTGTTGTTGTTGTTTTGTTTTGTTTTTTAGCACAAGATCTGCAAGGTCTACTTACACAGATCATACTAGTGATCCTCCTGTTTTCTGCCTCCCAAGTGCTGAGATTATAGGCATGCACCACCAGGCCCAATCTCAATCACCACCTCAGCCTGTTCTGTGGGCAGGGCCAGCACAGCAAGCCGGGGATTGAACCTGATCCCTGCACCTGCCTAAGAAGGCACTTTAGTCCTCTGAGTTATCTGGCCAGCCCTGAGGAAATATTGTTTTGATCCTCCTAAGTTTCATTTGGAAATGCTCCCAAACTGATTTTCACTTTGTGATAAATAATGTCAACCAATTCCCAAACCCTACAAAAAAATTATAATATTTAGATTTCATGGCTCTGTCAGAGATTATTAAAAAACAAAAAAGGAAGGAGAAAAGAATAACAAGGTCATTCTGCCTCTCAGGATCTGATAAGCAAGTACATCTTTGGGACTAACTTTTTTTCCCATTAGCAGAGAACGATCCACACAATTCAGGGTACAGCTCCTTTCAGATGTCTCCTCCTAGGTAAGTCCAGAAGCTGTGTTAGGATCACAGGTGGAGGATAACAGGGAGGCCATGAAGAGTTAGCTGTGGGCAGTGAGGATGAAGGAGAAAAGCAGCGAGGGAGGAGGGAACAAAGGGACTGATCTGCAGCAAACAAACACTGTAAGGATCTAACAGCCTCTTTCCATATGTGCATGAATTAGAGAGAAGCTGAGTGGCCTCCCTCTCAGAATCTCTATTCTCAGAAGCATGGGTCTAACTTCCACTAGCATTGTATGAATGAGCCTTTTGTAATAGCAATGAAGCTCAAAGAGGGAGACCTGTGCTTCCTAGTCCATAGGGGAAGCTATTCCCTTGATGGACCTCTAACTCCCATCATAGCTAATGGGTGTTCTAAACTGACATCTAAAAGCTGTCTGCCCCATTGTGTGAAAAAGGTAAAGGTCTCTCTTTGTGCACCATATTATCAGCCAAGCCAATCTTTTCTCACCTGCCTCTCTCTCAAAGGTTCTGTCTCTCCCATGAGGTATGTATAAGAAGGAAAAGGCTTAAAAATTACACATCTGGTAAATAGAACAGATTTCAGTGCAGTGTATTCTGTGGTTCTTGGCTTGTTTCTCTTGGATATGAATGAAAAGGTTCTCAACAAATGGAAGACATTGTGTTTTCCCACAAAGAGGGTTCACGTACTCAAGGAGCATATGTTCTGCAAATGTGATTACCACAAAGGTGAGTGTAAAACACGAAAATTTAATAAATCTTCAATTTGATGAATGAAAGTGTACAAACTATCCAGATCTCTCTGAATTTTCTAGTACTCTTTATTTTTTCTCCTTACATAGAACTTTTTAAAGCTTTAAAACAATGGAGACAAACATTTACAAATTAAATTTTTTGGAGGCACAATTTTGTGGTAGATTGTGCATGTTTGGTGCTCATTCTGACACTTGCGGAAGGCATTCTTTAACTGCCAAACAGGCCTTTTTTTTTTTTTTTTTTTTTTTTTTTTTTTTTTTTTTTTTTTTTTTTTTTTTTGTCTTTTTGAGACAAGGTCTCACTATGTAGTTCAGGCTGGCTTTGAGCTCACTTTTGTAACCCAGGTTGATCTTGAACTAGCACCATCTTCCTGCCTTAGCCTCCCAAGTGCACCACCATGCCCAGCCATTTGTTTGTTTTTTAAGATGGAGTTCTCCTGTTAAACATAGATCCATACTTTGTGTGCTCGGTGCCCATTAATACCTTCACAGAAAGTTCAGTGCAATACCTAGTTCTGTAATTATGGTGGTTTATATTATACTAATAGAACTAACCTGAAAAGCAGGCCCATGAAGCCTGTTTCTGAGATGTTCCTAGCATCTTACTTTTCTTGATGCTGAGACAGAACAGCCAACACCCTAAGTTAAAGGAGGAAAGGTTTATTCTGATATAATCTTGCAGAGGTTTCAGTCATGGTTGACTGGTTCTAAGGCAGGGCAGCGGGGCACAAAGATGGCAGGGGAGAAACAATTCATGCAAAGACAGGCAGGAAGCAGGAAGCAGCAGCCTACCTTTCCCTTTATCTCATTCAGGCCTTTAACTGATGCTACCCATGCTCAAGGTAGGGCTTCTGTTTTCAATAAATCCATTTAGCCAAACCCAGAATTATGCTAATTTCAATCAGGGAACTAATTAATGCCACACCTTTAACGTCGTGTCACACACTATAGATCCATAGAATTCCATAAAGGAATTCTCATGCAGGACCACATGTAGCTTGGACATGGATGACATGCTGAGACAAAAACGATTATACTAAGCTAGGTGGTATGGAAGAGTAACTCACTTCAAGTTGAGCAGGTGGGGTGTAGTAGTAATCTCATCATTCTGCAGGGTGTTATTCAAGGCCATCTATAAAGCTGTCATTCTCTTAACAGGTTCCACGGCTGTTCCTGTCCAGCTTCTCCACAATCAGGTCCATTATGCAGTTATCATTGCTATCTCTCGCTATCCATAGGTACTTGGTTTCCCTCTTTGGATCCTGACTTGTGTGCCTGGCATGTCAGTTAAAATTGTAAGGTTTCTAGGGCTTGTTTAGAAAATAAAATAAGTAATTCAGATGAATCAGGAGATTTTAAGAATTTCTAAACCAAACTGATTGAAAATATTGCTACTTTATTCACTTGAAAGTAAAATGACTGAACCAAAGAGTTAGCTTGTTAAAATAAAAACAAACCAAGTAAGCAAAATTTGAGGATGAATAGCTTCCACACTGTATTAGAAAACTTTCTAGTTGCTGTATAAAATACCACTTCCCCCCTCCCAATTAAAGGAGTAGAGATTTATGTGCACCCCAGTATCAGAGGTTCAGTTCATAGTTACTAGACTGCAACACAGAAACATCATGGTGAAAGAGTTTGGTGGGAGAAAGCTGCTCACACTGTGGCAGACAAGAAACAGAGAAGAGAGCAGCCCACAGATATGAACATACACTTCCAGACCATGGTCCTGTGACACTCTCTTAAAACGGGATCTCCTTCCTAACAGTGTTTGAACTCTTCAGTGTGTTAATATGCTGCTGAGTATAGCAGTGACTGGATCCAATCACCAATCAAAAGCTGCACCTCTGAACATGAGATTTCAGCAGACATTTTCAATACTATCATTTTTCCCATGGTCTCCAAAAAGCTTCTTCAATTTAATTATACAAAATGTCTAGTTTATCCCCAACAGTCACCAGTTTTAACAGTTTCACATTGCTGAAAACTTCAAAACCAAAGCTTTCTCTGAGACCCAAGGCAAACTCTTAGCTGTGAGCTCCTGTCATAATAAAAGAGAAAGCTAAGCACTTCCAACCAAATATAGCACAGGATATGCACTGCCATTTCAAAATGGACGAACAGGGGGACAGAAAGGAGTTGGGCCAAAGTTTCAAAGACTGAAATCCAGTAGGACAAACATTAACTCCTGCAGCTTCATGTCCAGAATCTGAATGTTTACAGTTGCTGCCACATGGACTCTCACTGGGCTGCCCTGCCCACTTTCCTGGTAGATGTTTCATGTTCCTGGCATCTCCAGCTTCCTGGTGTTCTCATTGTACCTGTGGCTTCACTCTCCGAGCTTCATACATCATCCTTTTTGGCTTCCTGGCAGGGACTGTGAAGCTGTCACACATTTGTGCCTAGCCTTCCAGATCTTCTCAAATCTGGTTGCAAGCCTGTCTAAGGCCAGAAGGCTTGCGTTCTACATGCCCCTCAATTCAGCACCATAGCAACAGCACCAATATCTGCCACCAACTTGTGAGTATCCAGAACTCCCTGGACTATGGTTCTAAAGGCCTTTCAGTGCCCAAATGGCTGAACTTCCATAGGAATGCTGAATGGATAAGGTGCTTTGGAGATCTCTTTTCAAAGCAAAGTCATTCCAAAGGTTTTATCCTTGAACCTGCAGAGAGTGTGCTCTGCACAATTCCTAAGATGCCTTCAATCCATCTTTCCTATGGTCCTTATGCAAAGTACCTGGCTTATTTCTAATGCTGTTATTTTCATCAATCCTTTTCTCTTCAGTCCCAACTTAACACTTTACAAATACTTCCTTTCTGGCAGGTTTGCATTTTTTTTCATATCATTTATCTCTGATATTTTAACCCTAAGTTTTACTATAGACATGATTAATAGAAGCCAGCAGTACCCATGCTACACTCTGATGTAGGATTATCTTGAAATTCCCTCCACTAGATCAATTAATCTCCCACCCTTAACCTCAGTCACTCTCCCCTTCTCAGGATATGGACAAAATGTAGGCAAATTCTTAGCTAAAATGTAACACATGTGACCTCTAGTCCACCATCTAACAAAGTGCTCATTTCTAGCTAGAACTTCAATCCTGGGCTTTACTATCCCTGATCCTGACATCATGCTGGTCTTCTGAACTACAGATAGGATCAAGCTTGGCTTAGAGCACTGTAAGACCTCTCTAGCTGCATCCCCAAACCTTTCCAAACACCTCCTATCTACTAGTTCCAAAGGCTTCTGAACAACATAATCAGATACAGTCACAGCCACGTTTCTATTCTCAGTACCAAGATGTGCATTAATTATCATTCAAGTTGCTTGGACAAAATATCCAACATCCTCAACTTAGTGGAGAGACTTATTCTGGTTCACAGAGTCAGGGATTTAGTCCATAGTTGTCCGGCTTCAAGGCATAAGTATTTTGGCAGAGGGCCCTGGTGGAGGACCTTCTGCTCACTTGTTTCCAGCAAGCAGGGAGAGCAGGAGGGGTCATGGATGAGAATACAGTTTTCTACGTTACTCCCCAGAATTCCTCTTTCAACTGAGACTCACCTCCTAAAAGACATAAACTCATCAGTGGGAGATATTAAAGATCTTGACTATAAAAGTACTTCAAAAGAATAATGATCTTTTATTTATACTGTTTGTAATATACAAAGGATCATTACTATAGAAAAGAAGACTCATTTCAACATTGTTTAGATAACTTATGCAAGTAAGTTATCCACTTATGCAAGTACTTCAGAGTGATAAAAATGCCACTTGAAATATATTTCCCAATATTACTGATCTTTTCCATAATTTGAATTGGTGAATTTGTCATAGAAATTTGTCATACGTGCATTTGTGAAAAGCAAAAATAAGAAAAATATTCTGAAATTTGAAGAAATTAGAACCCTGCCAAGGATACATTAGTCTTTCTGTTACTCAGGTTTACATTTTTAATGATATTGTTATACTCTTGTTTATGTGTAAGTCTTTTATGGGAGATGTAAGTTTGTAGCGTGGAACATAACTTGTCAAAATTCTCAGTATCTGCATGTAGGCTTCATGTACTTAGGTTTAGCTGTCTTTCACATGTTAAGGAGCATTTTTCTAGTGCTCAGCGTTACCTGTTTTCAGTCAGATTAAGCCTGTGTTTTCTATAGCCTAAATTTTGCTTTATATGTTTAGGGTTTTTGTTTCTTAGCATAGGTTTGGCAAACCTTATAGGCTTATATTAGCCATTAAATTCTATTTTGTATCATGTGATATTCTAATTTTCTAACCTAATATTACAAGCTCCCATTTGTACCAATTATTTCTAATGAAATGGAATGACCTAACACTATTGTTCACCTTTGGTCATGAGAAGACATTCATAAGAATACACCTTTGTTTTTACTATGTAACCAAAGATATCTTCAAGTATTTTCAAGCACCTTATATACTTTACATGGCTATTTTCTTCTTGGAGATTTAAAGAAATTGTTAAGTAATATTTTTCATCTGAAGCTAGAGCCACTACACAGGGAGTGCTCTCTGGTTCTGCTGCCTTGCTGAGGTAGTGTTATCGTTTGTATTTAGATGCTTCACAAGAGCATCATGCATCCAGAGGCATGGCTTTTGGAAGATGGTTGGGCTATAGGTGCTCACAGATGATTTAATATTAGGAGGTGGGGTCAGCTCAGAAGAAGCTGGATAATCTGGGCATGTCTGGAAGGGTTTATCTTCCTCTCTAACTCCACCTTTGACTTTCTGCTTCTTAGGAACCATGAGATGAACCATGCCATCCTACCACCTGAGATAAGTCAGACACATGCCCATGCCATTCCATCCTGCCCTGGAACCAGACACTTAGAAGGCATTAAATGTGAGACAAAGGAGCCTTCTCTCCTCTCAGTTTTTAATGTTGCATATTGTGTCCCAGTCATGAGACAATGACTAAGACAGATGGGTATAAACTTTTTCTGTCAGAATTCAATAGAAACTTTTTTAATTTTAGCATTAGTTAATATGGTGATTAAAGAATGCAGTATTGAACTGAAAGATCATACTATGGGTTTGAGATGGAGACAGTATCTAATTCACTGTAGTGTGAGGAGAATGGAAGGGAGGTGATAGCTGGAAATAGAAATGAAAGCCAATAGATAAGAGATCCAAGAAAGATTAAGTATTTTTTTTTAATGTTGATGAAAAAAAGAGTGGTGCAGTCTTTGATCGATTATGTCGACTTAAAAAATTATGAGCTTAACTAAAGTGGCTCAGCAATTCTACATCCTAGTGTGTTGAGGAGTGACCCTAGGTTAGCTCATCACTTAGAGGTGAATGAAGAAGGACAGAGGATACCATTCTTTGAAGGAGCTTCAGTCTTTGCCTTCAAGTTGGAGGTCATCTCCTCAGCTTCCACCTTGGATTCTTCAGCCTTCTGGAATACCTCATCAGCTTTCTGTCACAGACTCATCAGCCTCCCAATATGGACTTGCACAGAACACAGCAGTGAGCTCCAGACCTTGGACTGAATCATTTGGTTTCCAGTGTACAGAAATCCTCTGTACACATCCTCATCTATCCCTGTGGCTGGTTATCATAAACAAATCTTGAAATTTTGCTTACATTTGTCTATCTTGTGTTAAATCTGTTTCTCGTATAAAATCCTGACTAATGCAAGTGGAAAAGCTCTGAGGTACCATAGAGCAAGGGAGTTGTGCCCAGCGATAGGCTTTTCTATCCTGCTGATGACTATTTATTTGGGGAGGGGCAGATTCAATTAAAACAGTCAAAGGTGGTCATCATGGAACAATAAATGAAAACAAAGTGTAGCTTTTGATCATTATTTGGCCTACCTTGCCATGGATATAGGACTCAGTGATTTAGATAGAACTTTCTGCAACAAAATTTTCTTTGTTTTTTTTCTTATCCCAGTGCTTTGAAAGAAAATTTCAGCACCATTATTCCAATCATGTATTGGGTATATATCATCTTGTATATGATATCTCTATAGTTATCTATATTTGTATATAAAGAGAGAAAATAAAAAAGAGAAAGGATATGAGCTTGACCTAGCCATCAGGGCTCTTCACTTTGCCTTATGAGTTTTCTCTCCCCTATCTCAGATCATAAGCTTAGGAGTTCTCCACCCAGTTTTGGAATCCAGAATTACTACAGCCACAGAATTACCTACCAATGATTTGTCTTAAATTTATTTATAGTTCCTCAGCCTAATCATCATGATTGGCAAAGCCCTGGGTGGGAATTCTAGAAAGCTATATACATAAGCAAAGTCAACTCTAATATTGTGATTAATAATACTATTTAGCTTTATTTTGGAAGATAGAACTTCTCCAAGCTGACAGGGATAAGCATTCACCAGAGACTCACAAAAGTGATTATCACAGGATGGGAAAGGCAGCTCCCAGCATGTCTCCTGAGTCTGATGGTGAGAGCACAATGTCAAGAAGGTGCTGACACACATCTGGCCTCAACAATGCAATGAATGTAAAATATCTAGAGAGAAAATGCCTCAAAGATAATAAAAGACAAAAAGTTACATGGAGAATGGCCACAACAAGGACAATGGAAAAACAAAAAGGAAATATGTTTCTTCTCTTCAGAAAGACTATTTATACTAAAGATGTGATCCTCAGTATTTTTTTCATATTTGAAAACCAAACTGGAGAACTGAATTCAAAAGTAGAAAAGCACTCCTGATGTTCACTAGCTAGTTTTTGCCTGAATTATGTTGTCTTTAACTAAACTCCTCTACTTAATGTTGCACAGCATATCTTGGGAGAAGGAGAAGAAGAGAAACAGATCAGCTGTTCTGTGGAGATGCCTGGATGGCAGGTGGAAAGGCCATGGCAAAATGAAAAGTGAATGAGGAGACAGTACAGGAAATCTGTGCAGAGGAACACTCATGCCCCACTTTAGAGTCTTAGAAGGGAAGACTTCGGGAGCTTATCTATGCACTTTTGTACTGGGACACTGGTCCCACTTACCTAAAACATGCACACACATGTTAACTAAAGCAGAATGAGGACTGCAAATGTAGGAAAAAATGAAATATCTTAGTAAGGTCTATAAGCAAATTCTTAGACTGTCTGGCTGGGCATGAGCATCAACAACAAATTTCAACACCACAGCAAGGGACACCAATAATTTCTCTGGGCTCCACGTGAGGACAAGGTGAAAGAAAAGATACAGTACCCAGCCTATTATTAATGACAGAGCTGTGTAAGGCAGTGATTTTGTACAAGTTTCACAGGCAAAGGGAAAATATTTGCAAACACCAGAGAAGAGTAGGGAAATTTCATTATCCATGATCTAAATAGCGAAGTCTGTGCATTTTCAATTTTGGCAAAGTGAATTGTACCCCTCCTCCCCACTCCCATAATGATCCTACAAACCCATAAACATCATCTGATAGTAAATAGATGGGAATGGAATTGTGGGATATTAAAGCAGAGGAATTAAAAGTCTTATAATTATCAGCCATGTTCATTGATATGCAGCAGCTGCATTTGATATACACAGGCACAGTTAACATAATAAAATAACAGTAACCATGATACATACACACAAAAATGTCTATTTATTCTTTGTTGAGACTTTCTTTGTGCATAACATTTTCACTGATTCTTTTTGAGCCCGTGAGAAGAATCAAATTATGCTTATTAAAATATGTATATTTCTGGAGGGATCTGCATTCCTATAACCTTCATTATGATGTTCTTAATTAACCAATATGCCTCATAATAAAGTATCTAGCTGTCACCAAAATCAACACTTTTAAGTTATTAATAGATTGAGGAAGGAATGTTAATTTCTTCAAGCTCCATTTCATTTGGTCTCATTACTTCAGGAACCAGATGGTTACAGGGCTGGACCTGTCAGCAGTTACCATGAGGAAGAATACATTCAAGAACACCAAAACCAAGTATGAATAACAGCTCAAAAATGAATTTCAAGGTAGCCACAAGTAATGCACTGGGCTGGGCAGAAAGCTATTCTGCCAAGAAATAGAGGAAACTATGAATCAGATGCATTTTAATTGATTTTTTTCACAAACAATCCCTCTTCTGCTCCCCCTTCCTCACAATTTTCTCTCCTCAAATAACAATCAAGTGGGGACCCAGCTGTGTGACGGAGAGGCTCACCATTTCTCAAGTGTCTGACTATTTTTCTTGTCCCTCATGCTGCCAGACTTTGACAGTTCTCCTACACTACTAGCTGATTGATGATGTCAGCTTGGAGCAGACAGTACCACCAGCAGCCAATTTTTTTCAAGATGTTTCTCCTTTGATTTTTAAAAATTCCTTCCGAATGCTTCAAAAGGAAGTTACCCTGCAGATCGCCTCCAGCCTGGGTCCTCAGCTTGCTCTGTGGCCAACTGCTTGGGGAAAGTGGAAGTGGTGAGTTGCTCACCACATCTTAAGTGTCTGCTGCACAACCCTTTAGCTTCCCAGCAGCTTCAGATTCTATCGCTCTGTAAGTCAGTCAAAGAATGGTCAATGTTCAAAGCTCACAAACTGAACACTGGATTCTTAGTCCCTAATTTAGGGTGGAATGTCTGTGCTTTCAAGCAAGTCATTCTGTTTTCTGCCAAATAGGGTCAATGTTTTCTCCTTGTAAAATATTATGTGATGTGTAAGTGTGAAGTATTACACAATTCGAGCTTCTACACCACAGAAACCCATATGGTACAGTTTTGTATTCTAATCATTCTTAAACATTGTGTGTCAATACCTGGCCCCTGGTGAAACTGAAGTAATTTGGAAATTACAATACTTTTTACCCAGCCTCTTTCACAAATGGGAAAAAAGACCTAGCAATGTAATGATGTAATGATGTAATGTGGGGAGGGGAGGAGGGGACACAAAATGAGTTAAGACATGTCATGTATGTGTGCCAACTACCCACCATGAATGCATTCACTGTGCACTGCAAATGTTTATTAATAATAAAATAGGAAAGCATAAATAGCCTCTAGTTGGTGGTCATTAGCATTGATAGGTCTAGCACTAGAATATGAAGTCCTTTGAGAACTTAAAGGAATCTTAATGTTTTCTTGTCTTATACAAATGAGAAAATTGAGACACACAGAAATTTGAAAGATCACAGGTCCTAAACACTGTCTAACCAGCTCCAGATTAGAAAACTGAAAAAGCAAAGGAAAATCTAGAGCTGCCCTAACCTAGGCAACCCATTAAATTAAATACACGCCTGTCTTTTTATATACCCTGGTATTCATTCATGTACCTAAACATACATTTATTATTTATTGAGAGTCTACTATATTCCAGACACTGTTGTAGGCACTGGGAACACTCTGGGAGTAGATATACCATCATCCAGCAATGATTTTTGACAATCTTTATAACTCCTGTAAGGAAATTAACTTTGCCCCAAATAATCATTTCATTCTTAATACAAACAACAGCAAAATGTTCATAGTAGCAATAAATGTGAATTAGTTTGTAGGAAGCATTTCCTCCATTCAGGGCAAAACAGCCTTTTAGGAGATTGCTTCATCTATACTGGTGATATACATTTTAAAAGAAGAAAAATGTTTTTCAACTGTCTAAGAAAAAAAAAAGAGCAGATTAAAAGCAATACTTTTCATGTGTTTGTCAAAGTTTCTCTCTGAAATGCACACAGGTCTTCAAGGAGTTCTGGTGTTAGGGTACTCCAGGCTAGCAAGGCAGGTTCCCATGTGGGCCAATGCTGACCTGCCTTCTCACAGAACATTTGGTACCACAGTGTTATTGTATCTTTTCTCCTTTCTCTAGACTGATGAGGTCTAATCTTCTAAGAAAATATGAATAGATGATTATGAATAAATGGGATGGTGATATATGCCTGTAGTCTCAATGTTAAGGAGGCTGAGGCAAGAGGAACACTAGAGCACAGGAGTTTGAAGTCATCCTGGGAAACATAATGAACCCCAATACCTTAAATTAAGTATATAGACAAAATCGTTGTTATACATTAGTTCTAATGTAGGCTCCTACTGATTACCATGTGACCCTAGGATAATCATTTTATCCTTTCATTTCTCAACTAGTGGTGTTAATTTTTTGCAGAACAAAGCTTACAGAACAATGGAACAGTTTACAGGAAACTTCTTTTTACCTATTGAGATTCAGTGGTCATTGTTTTAATGAGTGCTGTAGAAAAGCAATGTAAATACATCTCACTAAAATTGCCTACTTAATTAGCAGAAGAATGCCAACTTGAAACTTGACCCTTAGCCACTGACATTAACCACATGGTTGGCCATTTCGGCCACAGAGGGTGCTTTTACTACTCTTTCAGCTATCTGGCTGTATTGCATTTGCCCAGGGGCCCTTGGTGGCTGTTTGCAGGCATTGATGGAGAATATCGCTGGCAGCCACAGTCATCAGGATAAGCAAGGCCAACACCTGGTCAGGCCCTGGAACCATTTGTTTATAAAAGGGATAAAAACAAAAACAAAAACTCCTGAGAAAGATCCCATCTTAAGAAGAAAGAGTTACACCTGTCAGGTAAGTAAAGTGTTAGAAAGCAGGACAATTTTTAATATAGGACATTGTTTGGAACTTGTCCCAGCAATCTGACCTTGAGACCTAGAAAGGAAGACAACTACTGGAGTAAACCAAACGCACACTTTTCTCAGAAGCTCACTGGAGTTGTTGGAAACCCAGAGGATCTAAGTGTTAATAAAAGTGAAGCCTTTCACTTGGGCAGGATTTGACCACATGGGGCTCCAGCACATTGTTTCCACAAGGGCTTCAGTTGTAGTCAGAGCTGGGAGCTGCGTCTTTTCCTGGCAGTACCCATCACTGGAACTTCAGCAGCAGCCTGAGACAGTGCCAGCCAAGCCTAGCAGTGCTAGACACTGGAACAAAGGATGACATTGGCTCAGACTTTCCTTGACAGGGACCTTCAGCAAGAGCAGGGACAAGGCTCTGTTCCAAATCTCAGATGAGCTCAGGAGAGGAGAGGAGAGTGGGGGCTCCTTGTTGCTGGCTGAAAGGATGTGTGAATACCTGTAAAGGATCCTTGGGGCCCCCTACAAATAACTTCTGGAAGGAAGTAGAACCTTTGATAGGAATGAAAGGGGTTCCAGTTCACAGCTGGGGGACAAGGCTCTGGAGATACTGTTCAGCCACTCTGTTTTACTCTGAAGATGATGTGACCTGAAAAATAAAGTCATTGGTCAGGCAATAGGACAGCACTTTGATGAAAACAAAAGGGAGTCATAGCTTTTCTGTTTCTCCTGTTTTGAAATATTGATTTCTACACTATTATGGTGGAATTTGGTATCAGTCAGGTTAATTTGGAGGTACACTGAAAAATTCCGTAATTATAGTTATGTACTCTCCATTGATCAAGACCTTAATTTTCCTCATTTTCTTCCTAAATATAGACCCAGAACCTTCTTTTTCTTAGGGCACTAGCTAAAAACACTTGCAATTATAATAATTTTTTTCAGTGTAAATCTTGTCTCCTCCTGTTGCCATTCTTATAACTCAGAAACATTTTTCTCAAGGACTTGGTAGACAGCCAATTGACATGTAAACAACAAGAAAGAGTACTCCATCCTCATATGTTAAGGCATGTGTCTATGTTTCCCCAAAGCCTCACATAGTCATAGGTGGGACTTTTTCAGAGGTGGCTGGATCTAGAGTGTGTGATACTGGAATTGATTCATGGTTCAATGCTATGATCAAGTGTATTAGAACAAAGGATATGAGTACCTCCTGCTCAAGGAGCCTGGATAAGATGTAAGGGTCAAAAAAACCTGTGGTTTTTCCCTTGCTTGCTTTTATTATTTTTCACTTGAAAGTAACTGCTTTTACTCTTCAATGCCCTTTCTGCCATGCTACCCCTGCCCTGGAGCCAGCTGATTATAGACTGAAACACTTACAAATAGTTAGCTAGATAAACATTTCTCTCTAACTTTGTGTGTCAGATATCACTGTCTTAGCATTGAAGGAAAAGTAGCTAAGACATCAGGTCTTCCATACACACTAGTCACCTGACACAAATGGCCACTCACATCAGTTGACTTTCTTTCTAATATCTCCTTTTCCCCTGGCACCACCACTGCTTAACGGTGCTCCTATCTTCTATTTCAGAGGGTTAAATTCAACTTCACTCCACTGCTGCAAGTATCTTGAATGAAGCCTCCATTGCCTGTTTGATTCCACTTAGTGCATTTTTCTTGGCTATCATCTATAGTCCCAAGCCTATTCCTGTTGCTTAGACTAATTGTGGTTTTATATAAAAGGAGCTTTACTTGGTTTTAAGTCCACTTTGCTGCTATTCTGACCATAACATAACCAAGCCTCCATCTAGTTTGTGAACTCAAACTTATTCTTCAAACTTATTCTATTAGACTGCATTGAATGATGTCAATCACTTTCTTAAGCTAAAACTGGCCATTGTGGTGTGATGCTTTAACACATCAGCCCCTTGGATCTTCCCACTCCTGCACACTGGCAGCTGCGTCACTTCTTCCCTAATTTTTCTTCTCTTGACTCAATGAATAAGTCTCACTTCTGGTCCCTGCTCCTGTCCATCATGAGCAATCTAATGATATTCTTTGTACTGATTTCTGAGATCTTTGAAAAAGTACATCTCATGGTTTCCAGAGCAGATTTAAAATGATACATTACAGGCATTAGTTTTCACAATCTTTGTAACATCTAGGGGAGTAGACACATTGATACCCTTGTTGTATAGGTAAAGAAATTGAGGTCTAAAGAAGTGATTAACCTGTCCTAAGACTCAGGCATAAAGCTTGACAACATTGTTGATGTCATTAAAAAGTGCTATTCTAACTAGAATCTACCTGCTTTTACATCTCTACTCTTTCTTCTGTGTCATTTTGAATTTCTCTGTTTATAAATGTTATAAGGAAAAGCTTTCATTCTATCTTCACTGAACAATTTAAAATTTAAATTAACAATTTGATCATATATATTTTCAAATTCATTATGATGGACTATTACTGTATATCACACCAACTTAGCAGGAGCTACAAAACAAAAATCCAGGCTTTGATGAGTTTTTTAATAAATACTTGGGAAACTTAGATTTTGGCTTCTTTATATACTTTGTTTCCTTGAGAGGCATTTTCCTTAGCATCTGCTTATCTCACGTTGTCACATGCATTTATTCCCACACAGTTTACTCATACTGCATTGCGCCTTGCTGTTAAATATTCTTATTTCCTAAGAACTATTTTCTAGGAAATAGTTCAATACTGTCAAATCAATCATATTTAAAATTCTAAGATGAGATCTGACATGGCCAATTAATACTTTTGTTGTTGTTTCTGTAGATTTGAGTTGTGTGGGATGGCAAGGGAAGGTGTATCTAATGTTTGTGGAGATTTCTAGTTTCCATGCATGGTGAGGCCCTACACTTTGCAAAATCAAGCCAGGCATCAGTGAGAAATCTAGCCATTGCGTGGAGTGCCCAGGACAGACTATTCTGCTTATCCAGATACCATGAGGTCAAGGTAGATCATCTCCCTCTCATCACAATTAACTAGAAACCCTGTGTTGACTAACTTACTTTGAGGTGATGACCCTGGCTTAGATCACCTTTATAAAGGTGCATTAGTTTCCTGATGCTGCTGTGGTGAACTAGCTCGGGAGGTCGGAATTCCAAACTCAGTTTTATTCTGCTAAATTCAAGGTGTCAGCAGGTCTGCATTTCTTCTGGAGAGTATCTCTTTGACTTTTTAGTTTGTGGAGGTCACCTACATTATTTGGTTGATAGTTCCTATAAGGCCATAAAAATTGCATTTTTCTCTTGTTCTAGCTTCCTCTTTTTTTTCCTCTCTCTATTTCCCCGCTCACCCTCTTATTCTGGCCCTCTGATTAGTAGGCTTACCCAGATGACTGGGGAATCTTCCCAGCTCAAGATACTTCATTGCATCAACAAGTCCTTTTCACTATATAAAGCAAAATATTCACATGGCCATCAGGGGGAGATACTTTCAGCTCACCACACATATGGTTTCTTTTCCCATGGTTATAGCAAGACTGATACAAAGACATTTGTTCTAACCCTGTCATCTCCTCTCTCTCTCACTCTCGCTCTCGCTCTCGCTCTTGCTCTCTTTCTCTCCCTCAACATTAGCTCTGACTCTAATAGGCAGGATAAACTAGAGGATATCGGAAAGATGAAATGTGAGGTTCCCAGTTGTAACTTTACAACTGACTTCAAAGAACCAGAAAGGTCAGTCTCTACTTTGCACATAATGGATCTGAATTTCACAGTCAAGAAAATATACATCATTTCCATTCTTCTTCCTCCAAGAAAATTGTCTAGACTAAAAGATGATTTAAAGATACGCTTAAGGAAAAAAAAATATGCTTAAGATTGGGGAGATAGCTCCATGCCACTTGCCTGGCAAGTGCAAGGTAGTGAGTTCGAACCCTGGTCCCACAAAATAAATAAATAAATAAATAAATAAATAATATGCTTAGTATTTTCTCAAATGTAACAATAATAACATTAATTACTTGCAAAATGTATTGTGTATTATTTAAGAAATCCTAAAGCCATTGGCTTCCCTATATTAATGATAAAAACTGCTTGTTCTACATCATCTTCTTTTTTTTTGTATTTTAAGGAAGGGTCTACAGGGTATTCAAGGTCTCACTGCTAGATTGGATTCATAGTGTTCTGCCTGTCTACAGTTTCCCAAGAGCTGGAATTACAGGTATGCACCACCACACCCAGTGTCTATTGCCCTCTCAGTGCTCAGTGTGCCCCCTGGGGCAAGGCCAACAGGGCAGACCCCAGGATCAATCCCCTAGCTCCTGGGCCTGCTTGCAGGTGCTTTAATCCATTGAGTTTTTTGGCTGGCCCTTCTTGCTCTATATCATCTAAGAAATCCTAAAACCATTGACTACCCCACAGTAACAATAAAAAGTACATTCCATGTTAATTTTATATTTGCATAGATTAAGTTCATTTCTTTTTTGTTAAATGTTGATCTTTGTTACACTCAGTCTTAATTGTAACATATTTTATGTAGAGACAACCAATGATTTTGAAAAACTACTCCAACAGCCTTACCTGACTGAATGTAGGAGATTATTTGTTTCAGTCCTTTTCTAGAAACAAATACAGCATAAGGTCAATGTATTTAGAA
>PVKN010017096.1:0-17520 GCA_004027915.1 Capromys pilorides | reverse complement strand
TAAGAGAAAAAGAGTAGCACACACCTAGAATTCCAGCAGGAAAATTATAAATTTGAACCTAACTTGAATGACTGAGAAATTTAGGGAGACTATGTCTCAAAAACTGGAAGGGAATTGATATATATCTCAGTGGAAAGGCCATGAGTTCAACCCTTAATGTGAAAAAAAAGGAAGGACAGAAAAAGCATGAGGGGCGGGGGGGGGGGGAGAGAGAGAGAGAGAGAGAGAGAGAGATGGGTATGGTGGCTGTCTTAAGGAAAGTTTTATTTAGCTTATAGTTTGTGGAGGTTTCTGTTCATACTCTGCTGGCTCCAAGGCAGCAGAAAACAATGAAGAGCAGAGAAGGAGCAACAGCTGTGGCATCCATCAAGCCTCTTTCTTCCAAATTCTGTGCTGATGCAGAGCTCCTCCAAAATGGTGTGGCTGTGAAGAAACTTCTCCAAGGAACCAGGCAGGGATGGGCCAGGTTGGAAGCAGGCAGGGGCAAGGCTGGGCTGGGCTGCTCACACAAAGTCTTCCTCAACTCTTTTAATACACTTTTTGTGCTGAGTCACTCTGGGGTGGCTCATCTGGCCCTGGGGGTGGAACCAATCACATCCCAGGGCAGGCCCTCTGCATCCTGCAGGATGGGTCCCCACAGCCTGGAACCAGCCGAGCCCATCCAGCCAAGTTTCCTCAAGTTGACATAATGTATCAACTACCGCAATCCACCCCTTGTCAACTTGGCAACTATATATATACTTCTTTAAGCCAATTTCCAGGTACATAGACAAGCTTAAACATTTTACAGCTTGAACATTGTATAGCATTAGAACTATGACATGTTGCCCCTGGGCCTCCCCAAATACTCGTGCACATCCCTTTATGCAAAAAGGATTTTAGTTCATCTCTAAGAGTTGCTGAAGCCCTAACATTTTCAGCAATGCTAAAAAGTCCAAGCCCCAAGCCTCCAAGATCTAAGGCAAACTCTTAGCTGTGAGCTCCTGTACAAATGAAGTTAAATACTTCCCACATTCAAAGGCACAAGATAAGCACTGCCATTCCAAAAGGTACACACAGCAGGATAGAAACAATTGGAACCAGGGTAAGTCCAAAATCCAGAAGAGCAAACATTAAGTTTTGTAGTTCCATGTGGAACATCCAATGCAACCTGTAATGAGTGGTGAGCTCCAAATGTCTTACTTGACTCCACCCCTATGGCACTTTTACTGGTAGTTCTCCTGGCTTTTCTCTCAGGCCTTCTTTGTTCCCTTTTTGCAGCTCTTCTTGGACCATCCACATTCCTGGCTTTTTCAAACTTTTGAGGTTTCCTCTGAATAGGCTTCTCACTCACAGCCCTCTCAGGGGCACATTGCCTGGCCTCCAAGGCATTCTGAAATGTAGGTGGAAGCCTTTTAAACCTCAGAACTCCTGCATTCTGCATGTGCCTAAAACAAATGTTATGTGGATGATGCCAAGGGTTGCTGCCACCTGGAGCAGTAGCCAGGCTTCTTTTACTCTTAGCTGTAGGGGTCGAGTGCCTGGATCACTGAGCACTCTGACCCTGATTCCAAGGAATAAATTTTCTATGCTGGTGCCATTCTGAAATCTGGTGTGGTCACCGGCTCCATTCTGGAACCTGGTGTGGCTGCTGCCTCCATTCTGGAACATGGGGCTCTGTGGCTTTCTCCTCAAAGCAAAGTTCCTCACCCTTGAGACTCTGAGGCTGCAAAGGGCAAGAACCTGCTACCTCCTGTGATGCCCTCAGTACATCTTTTTTACTCCCCTGTTCCTTCTCAGCAGTGGAGATCCTCTCAGCTCTATCTGCACAGTCCACAGCCTTCCTGGTGCTTCGTTCCTGGCCAAACTCACATTTTATATCATCCTTTTGGGCTCTTTGCTCTTCATTCTTAACATAAATCTGGCTAAAAAACCCCAACAACAACCACGCCACTGCCCCAATATTTTACTGCTTTGAAATTTCTTTTTCAAGATTAAGTAGTCCACTATGCTTAATTTCAGTCTCAGGCAAAGTTTCTGGACAGGAGCAAAATGCAGATAAGCCTTCTGCCAATCCATAACACAAATCATCTGCAGCCCAACAACCAATGTTGTCCTTCTTCCCAGCAGAAACCTTGCCATCCTGGTCTTTATTGCCAGGCTTCCTATCAGCATTGTGGTCTGAGCTCCAACCAGAATCTCCCAAACAGAACAGCCGAAGCTGTTCCAGTGCTTTGCTTGTAGGCGACATCTCTGAACATTTCCTATCTCTTCCCATAAGCCATTCCCAAAAGCTTGTAATCCACATTGTCAGGTATAGCCACAGCAACAACCCCATTCCTGGTACCAAATTCTGTCTTAGATACTTTTACTTGTTGCTGGAACAAATGCCTGACACTCAAAATGAAGGAAGGAAAGGTTTATGTAGCTCACAGTTTGTGGAGGTTTCAGTTCATATATCACTGGCTCCAAGGCAGCAGAAAACAATGAAGAGCATAGGAGAAGCAACAGCTGTGGCATCCATCAAGCCTCTCTCTTCCAAATTCTGTGCTGACACAGAGCTCCTCCAAAGTGGTGTGGCTGTGAAGAGACTTCTCCAAGGAAGCGGGGCAGGCCTGGGCCAGGTAGGAAGCAGCCAGGGGCAAGGCTGGGCTGGGCTGCTCACACAAAGTCCTGCAGGATGGGTTCCCACAGCCTGGAACCGGCTGAGCCTATCCAGTCGAGCTTCCTCAAGTTGACACAATGTATCAACTACCACAGTGACACACATCTGCAATCCCAGCATTTAGGAAGCTGAGGTGGGAGAATCAGCATTAGTTTGGGGCCAGCCTGGCTACATAGAGAACTCAAGACCAGTGTGAACTACACAGTGAGACTGTTCAGAGAAAGAAACAAAGAAAAAATAATAAAGAAAGAGAAGAAAGGGAGAGTGGCTGGATTTATATATCATGAATAAATCTTAAAATAATTATGCTCACTGAAAGAAGATAATACACACTAGAATATATTCCATTTATATAAAATTATAGAAAATAAAAGCTAATTTATGTAGACAGAAGGCAGATCAGTGGTTGCTTAGGGACAGGTTGCTTAGAAACAGACTGAAGGGACAGACTGCAAAAAAGCATGAGAACTTTTTAGGCCCATGGAAATGTTCAGCATTCTGCTGTGCAAATGATTTCAAAGGAGTATATGCTTAGCAAAAGTAATCAAAAGGTATAATTTAAGTTTATATTTGTTATGCAAAATTATGTATTAATATAGTTGTTAGTGTGGCAGAGAGGAAGCAACAAGTCTTGGCCTGGATCACAGCACATGCCACCTCACTACTTCTCACTTTCTAGGAGGACATTGAATTCCTCAGTTGTACAAAATGGCTGTGCTAGGTTCTGTGATGTGGAGGGACAATAAAGGTTATTCTCCCTCATATTCCTAAAGGTCCTTTCTGCCTTGGCACTTCTTGTCCTGTTGGTGGTTGATCGGTTCATGAATTATACAAACACAGCCTCCCTTTTGTCAGGCTTGGGTTTTTTTCTGGCATTTCTTTAAATCCCACTTGATTGCCTTTCATTTTTAGATTGAAGGCAATTCATTAGTTAGTAACACTACAGTTATTTTAAAAAGTACTACAGTTATTGCTGAGTTGTGAATATTGAATCAGAATCTAACCTCTGAGTTTTTCATTTGTAGTGACAGCTCTAATAGGATCAGTTTATATCATTTGCTGCAGATGCCACCTCAGACAGGATGGTATGGAGGTTGGGGGGCTAATGCACTGAGAATATGACTTCTCTTTTAGACACCCAGAATGATGTCTCATATGGACCAGGGTAAGAATGTTACTTTATTGAAGCAGGGATAGGAGCTGGGATCAGGTTTCTCCAAGGCTTCTCTTGTGGGTTCTTCTTCCTCATCAGTGCATCACCTATAATAAGTGGCAGTGTAGTGGTTGATTGTGTCAACTTGAGAAGTTTAGAAGCTTAATGAATTCAGCTCAGAAATTCTATACCCTATGGAGTATAGGATCTTCCCTAGAGTGATTTGTCATCTGGATGGTACGAAAGGAAACTTCAGAGGAGCTAGGCTTCATCTTCATCTTGGACACCATCTCCTGGCTTCTAGTACAGACTCTTCAGCTTCTGCCTTGGATCCTTCAGCCTTCAGAGTTCAGGTGTAGACCTATCAGCCTTCTGATGAGAACTTGCACAGACACTGTGGTGAACTCCAGATCCTGGATTGAGTCCGTTAGTCCTCTGCATGCTTCCTCATCCAACTCTGTGGCTGACTATCATAACCCAATCTTGGAATTTCTTATACATTCGTTTATCTTGTACTATCTCTCTATCTCTATCTATCTATCTATCTATCTATCTATCTATCTATCTATCTACCTACCTATCTACACACATTTCGCTAACAAAACTTTGACTGATACAGGCACTATGACAAAGATTTTTAAATAAGGATGTGTAAATTAAGCAAGATATTACATGTATGTGATCCCAGCTCCTCAAGAGGTGAAGGCAGAAGGACTGCAAGTTCAAGGTCAAGCCTGAGGTACATAATAAGACTTAGTCTTCAGAATGTTTCTTAAAACATTAAAAATAATGCATAAGATGTTTAAAGAGAGAAACAGAAGCATAATATTTATTTATTTATTTTTATGTATTTAGTACAGGGTCTACAGGGTCTCACTACAGATTGGACTCTAATAATCCTGTTTTCAGCCTCCCAAGCACTGGGATTATAGCACACACCATCACACCCAGTCTCATTCACCATCCTAGCATGCCCCAGGGACAGGGTGGCATGGTGTGTCTGGGATTGCACTTGGTCCCTGTGCCTGCTTAAGCAGCTGCTTTAGTCTACTGAGCTATCTGGCTGCCTCTTAAAAGCACAATATTTATTAAATCAAATGAGATTGTAGAAAAAAGCAGGTAGAAATTAAACTGGCATTGTTACAGTGAAGAAATGGCACCAAGAAGGTGTAGAAAGCAGTTGATTACACTAGTGGTCCTGCCTGGGATCTCTCCCAGAGTCAGAGCCCTGTCAGTGGGCATTTGCAAACTTTTAGGGATCTCAAGTTAGGGAGGTACAAAGGCAGATTTTTTGGTGCATTGTGATTGGAGGGTTGCATGATATCATGGGTTGCTAAGGGAGTTTGAACATCTCAAGTTACATTGCAAGGCACAAGTTAAACAGGTATGGCTTATACAAAGAAATGTTTCAATAGGCTCTTTTAGACATGCTCATCTGGTTTTGGAGGCATTCTTTGTAGGCTTTATTTAAAATTTCAATTTTCTTTTCAATATGAAAAAATAGTGAAGGGAAGATAAAGAATACAGATAGCATGTACTGACAATTTTAGAGAAGTTTTACTGTGAAGAGGGAACAGAGACATGGGAAAGTAGCTGAAAGGAAATGTGATGTCTTACAAGATAAGATGTGCTAGAATCTTTCTACTGATAGTGGTTCAACAGTTCTGTTCCTAGGGATAAAATCAACAGAAAAGATTGCACATGTGCACAAAAAGTCATTAGCAAGAATATCCTTAGCTGCATTGTTTGTGAGAGCTCCAACTGTAAACAATCCAAACATTCAGTAACAGCAGCAGCAGGCGGTTACATCAGTCCATTTTGTGCTGCTGTAACAGACTAGCTGAGACTATAATTCATAAGAACAGAAACTTATTTTCACTTTCTGGAGACTGGAAAGCTCAAAATCAAGACACTTTCAAAGCACCTTTCTTTGCTTCCAAGATGGTGCCTGGAACTTATTTCCCAGAGGGAGGACCACTGTGTGTGCACCTGAAGAGCAGAGGTGACAGCCCACTCTCCAATCCCCCTCCTTACATGCCCCTCAGTGCCTTTAGTCCATTCATGGAGGACCTAAACAATTCCCATCAGGCCTTACTTTTCAATTGTGCTTTATTGGTGATTAAGTGCATGAATTTGGGAAGAGACAAAAAGAAGTGCTTTTAACCCAGGGCCTTTGCAATGAGCTACACCCCCAGATATTTTATTATGTTTTGAGACAGTACCTCACTAAGCCACTAAGCTACCTCAGCTGGGCTCAAACTTCTGACCCACCTACCTTAGCCCCCTCAGAGTGCTGAGATTACAAACACACACCACTGTTCCCAACTGCCAAAAATAAACTATAGTAGGTTAAAGTGTGAGACAGTAAAAATACAAGTAAAAATATATACAACACTGAAAATAACTGGATGGATTAAAGTTATACATATAACATGAATGGATCTGAAAAACATCATATTAGGCAAAAGATGCCAGACAGAAGGTGATTGTCTTCAGGCAGGATAGGGAGGTAGCAATTGGATGTGGACATTAAGAGGCTCTCCAGGGTTCTGGTGCTGCTTGTTTTTTTGAACATATGTTAATTAAATAAATGTAAATACTTCGTAGTGCTTTATCAGACTTTACTTTTCCAAGGTCATGTACAATAGAGTTGATCATCAGACATTTTAATTTTATTATTAGTTAATGAATTCCTGAACTCAAGGCCTTCACACTGAGCTACACTCTAGCCTCATTATTGTTCTTAGGGACAGGATCTCTGAGTTGCCCAGGTTGCGCAAGCACCAGATTCAAGGTGGTGATAAAAACAAAATGCAGTGGGAACACAGTGAGGAAGAATCACTTTTTTCTTTCTTGGGATGAGGAGAAAAATAAAATTAGTTTTTCCAAGATAAACCAAGGAGTCTCAGTCTAAAGAGAGGAATATTTAAAGTGTTCTGGGATTTCTTATGCTGTGTTAAGTGAAGGCTAAATTCTGTCTCACATCGAAACGCTCAGCAGAAAATGTGGGCAGTTTATTCAGATCAATTTTTGAATGCAGGTTCATCAGATGCTGAAGCATGAGGTTCTACCACATGCTCTACCGGGAGGTGTGCTGGCAGCTGAGTGACTCATGCTCCTACTTCCCTGTCAGATGTCAGGTATTTTTATCTCAGCAACAGTAAATTTAATACATACAGTAAATACCTGTATACTACCATCTGGATTCCACAATTAATATCTTCCTATCATTTGCTTCATCTCACATCTATCCATCTATTCTGGAATGAATGTTTGTGGTTTCCTAAATATATATATTTCAAATCCCTGGGGAAATCATTAAAGTTAAATGAAGTCATCAGGGTGGGTGAGGCTTGGCTCTTGCAGGATCAGCCCTTTTTTGAGACACACTCTTTCCTTATGTGCACCAGGAATAGGTTCTGTGACCACACAAGGAGATGGTGGATGCCAACTAGCCAAGAGAAGAGAACTCAACACAGTCTACCTCTCTGCACCTTGAACTTTCACTTCTCAGTCTCCAGAGCTGGGAGAGAAATTTCTCTTGTGTCAGTCACCGAGTCTGTGCTATGCTGTTGTGGCAGAGCAAGCAGACTAGTCACCCTTCATCTGATTTGCTGTAGTCAAAGTAAGTTGCAAATACCAAGGAACTTCAGCCCTAAACATATCAGCATGCATACCATTAATCAGAGGCCAATACGGCTTTTTTGGGGGGTACTATAAAGATGAAATAAAGCCAGGCATGGTGGAGCATGCCTATAATCCCAGCACTCAAGAGGCTGAGGCAGGAGAATTGCTGTGAGTTTGAGGCCAGTCAGCACTATAAAGTGAGCCCAAGGCCAGACAAAACTGCATAGTGAATACCTGCCTCAAAATTAATTAATTAAAGGGCCAGCGAGATAGCTCAGCGGACTAAACACCTGCTTATGTAAGTGTAGGGACTGGAGTTCAATCCTAGGAATGACATACAGCTCCAGCTTCACCCCAGGGCATGCTGAGCTGAAAGGAGGAGGATCACTACAAGTCCAAGCTGCATAGTGAGATCCTATACCAAATACATTAAAATTAATTACTTAATAAAGGTCAATGTATACCATCATAAATTTTAATGACTTTATTTAACATTACTGTAAAGTTATATTTAAAATATATATGAATCTACTTTATTTTTATCTTTTATTTTTTCACATTATGGCTGGCTCAGCCTATCCTGGGGGTGGGGCTGGCACAGCATGTGGTGCTGGGGATTGAACCATGGTCCCTGCAGGTGCCTAAGCTTGCCTAAGCAGGTGCTTTAGACCATTGAGCCATCTCGCTGGCCCCTCAATCTACTTTAATATATAAAATGTATATATGTATTTACACATATAATATAAACTATATGTATTTGATGTATTACATTTAATATGTTTTAAATAATTATATAATATGTAGCCACAATTATGTATCTATATTTGTGTGAATATGAACTAAATTGCCAGCTAACCTCTGAAGAGAGGTACAAAGAATAGGGAAACAATGAACACTTTTGCCTTGTATTACTTTAATAAGTTTTGAACAATGAAGTTTTAGAGATAGTAGCATTTATATGTATTATTTTTCATTTGCCAATTTATTTTTCTCTTATACATATCTATAAAAGGACTCTAACTAAAGCAAAAATACTATTATCAACCCTTTAAAAAAATTTGCAGCAGTCATCCAGTCAGTCTTCACATTCCAGATGTCTTAGACATCTCACAATTGTTTTTTATAGCTTTCACTTCTAATTCAGTATTCAGCTAAAGTCTTTTAAAACATCTTTGATCCATATTTTCCTCTTTGCTCTTTTGTAGTTCTGTTTCTCAGTTTGTGCTGCCCGTGAGTGACGTGATCCTTCTGGTTCCCTAGGGGCTCAAGATTGTAGATGGCACCCTCATTCCTTGATGTTGGTTGATACGAGCCTGTCTTGTATTTCTCTATAAATTGGTGTTTATGCCTAGAACCTTGACTAGATTCAGGTTCTTTTTTTTTCTCTTGGTACTGGGGATTGAATTCAGGTCCTTGTGCATGCCAGGCAGGCACTTAAGTCACTGAGCTATCACTCTGGCCCTAGGTTCAATATTTTTACAAGGCAACTTCATAGGCGAAGCATTTGAGTATTAGAGAGATGGGTTGCTTGAAACATTCAGATGGAGGAGTAAATGTCACCATGAAGAGTGATACTTGCTGGTCTCTCCAATCCCTGGACAATATGAAGACCACACTTCATATATAGTGTGATTCTATGAAAAGGGCGGAGAAGTGGGGTCCCCACCCAGATTGGCCTGCTGCTTTGTCTAATCTTCAGGTCTCTCAGCTGGAGAATTGTAACACTGAGCATGCTCCTTCATCCTTTTGGTGTTTTGAACTCATTCATTCATTCGCTTAATTTGAGGCAAGATTTTGAAGCTTCTGGTCTCCTTATTTATCTAAGCCTTTTCAGATCTCTGGACAAGATCTGGGCAAAATATTGACAAGGTCCAATGTTTTTGTAAAGTCGGCAAAAATAAACCATTTTAACCACAAGTAGCTGACAGTTATGCTGTCAGCTACAACTTTTTCACTTCAACTTCCCCTCTGTCATACTTCCTCTTGTGTGGATAGTGGTAGAATAGTCACCAGCAGGGGTTCTGGTTAAGGGGAAGCTGAGTTGAGGTCTCATGTAGAGAAGGTTCTGTTGGATGTAACTAAGGCATTCATAGTCATTTTACATATAATTATCAGTTCTCCAGGTGCAGTGATGGCTCCATGTGTTCTCCAGCCATCCCTTGTGCTCTGTTATCTGACATAAGGCATGAGAAGGAAGGTAAGCGGTCCCATGGCCTTATGAAGGAGTCCACAGGGCCCATCACCAGTAAGGGGTACTAGAATATAGGCAAAGTTTGAAATACAAAGTCAGAAGCTACTCTCTGAATCATTCCTCTGGTCATTAAACGTGAAAACTATTATGGAGAAACTGGTTCTGATGATTGGAAGGGTCTGTTCTGTCACTAATATGCCTGATACTGCCTTGAAGTCTTGCAGCTCATATATGAAGAAGCCTAATATAGGTCCTCCCAAATGGTATAGTACTATTAAACATTTATAAGGTACTACCAATCATGGACTGTAAAGCTGAAGGAAACTTTTTTAACTTATCAGTAGTGTCAAACAAATATTAATCAATTATGTTAAGAAAGGACCGATGTATATTGTTCTTTGTGAAAACGATAGTGCTAAGATTGTCATTGTGGTGGCCAGGGGTGGTGTGGTACAGTGGTAGGGTACACGTCATATGCACAAGGACCTTGGCTCCACATTCAGCATGCCCCACTCCTCTCAAAAGGTCATTATCATAAGACCAAGGTGATTACAGAGTAGGAGCTAACAAATGTGAAGAGAAGAAAATTCTAGAGATGATACAGTCATTTATCAATAAAAATGTCTGACCTCGGACCTCTTTTCTCATTCTTAATATTCACATCTAATGTTGTAGGTATCTGTGGCTTTGTGTCTTCCTAATGAGGGTGCTCAGTTTGCCAAGTGGTTGGTTCCTTTTGGCTCTGACTTTTAGTATTTTTATTACTATTATTCTATTATTGGACATTACTATATGACACTCAACTAAAAATATTACACACAAAATCTCAATTCTTCACAATGATCTAGGTATTAATCATGTTTAATAAAGTTAATAAATAAAAATGTTTATTAAGCCCCCCTGTTAGCAAGGCATGGCGCTAACTTGAGTTGGATAAATCAAACATGTCCCCTCTGTACCCCTTCTCTTGGAGCTGACACAACAGGAAGAAAGATAGACATTAACCACAAGGTGATGCCTGTAATGAAGGGGGTAGGTCACCAGGAGTTCCCGTGTATTCTGAGCAATTAAAGGGGAGGTTGTATGCAAGTGAGAAGTGAGACCCTATCCAGGCAGACAACTACTAAATGAAGAAAGACAAGATCCAGGCAGGGTGCTTAGCACAAGCTAAGGCCTGGATTTCATACAGGAGAAAACTGAGGCTCAATACTTCATTTATTTAACCAATATTTACTGTGTACTTGTAGTAAGCCTGGCACCAACTTTATTGAAAAGCAGTGAATAACATAGTCAAAGTCATTGCATTGGCTGGGTGTGGTGGCATATGCTAGGAATCCTAGCACTTTAGAGGCTGAGGCAAGAGAATCCCAAGTTCAAGGCCAGCCTGATAAACAGTGAGTACCTGTCTCAAAAACCAAAACCAAAATAAAAAAGTCACTGCCCTACGGTACTTTTGTTTCAAAAATGAAAGAGGAAAATAATAGACAAGTCAATTAACAAATGAAGTACCGTATAGTGAGAAGTACTATGAAAAGATAAAATGAGATGATGTGCTGGAGGGTCTACTTTTGCTTAGTCATAAGGGAACAGCAGCTCAAAGGAATGACATTCTCTAGTATGCCATGACCTAAATGACAGTTAGGGACCTGAAAGTATGCAAACTTGGGATGTGTTTTGGAGACAGAGTGTGCCAGTAATCTTTCCAATTTCATACTGCCACTTTTGTTATGCTCAGATGGCTTCTGCAGGTGAGATAATAATGGGTCAAATGAAACAGGACGAATGGTGGCAACAGCTAAGACAGGAACTTGACTCTGCTGCTAGGGCAGGTGCTTCTCTTACTTCATCTGTGAAGTGGGATGTAAAGAGATTTGTAATGGAGCATTGCAACATTTCCCACCCTGGAAAAATAATTTTTGTGTTAAGATATATTTAAGATACAAGATATAATTTCTGTGATAAGATAAATTACCACTTAAGGATATAAGTCAGTGGCATTAGTACATTCACAATCTTGTAACATCATTGTTAAACACTTCCACAGCTTTTTCCATCTTTCCAAACAGAAACACTGCTCTACTTTCTGTCTCAATGAATTTGATTACTGTAAGAACATTATGTACATGGAATATACAACATTAGTTCTTTTGAGCCTAGTTTATTTCACATAGTCTAATGTTGGCAAGATTCATCCATGTCACACCCTCAATTAGAATTTCATTCCTGGGGCTAATGAGATAGCTCAGTGGTCTAAAGTGTCTGCTTAGGTAAGTTTAGGCACCTGCAGGGACCATGGTTCAATCCCCAGCACCACATGCTACACCAGCCCCACTCCCAGGGTAGGCTGAGCCAGCCATAATAAAAACAAAACAAAAAAAATCACTCCTGTTTAAGGCTGAATGATATTCCATTGTGTGTATACACTGACCACAATTTTTTTTTTTTTTTTTTTTTTTACCAGTTCATCTACTGATGGACGTCTGCATTGATCCCATCTTTTGCCTATTGGAAATAATGCTGCTATAAATACAAACATGCAAATACCTCTGCTTGTAGGGTGTGTATATGGATTAGGGACAGCTCTCTTCTGTTTCTTCAGAGGACCTCTAGTGTTCACCTTGACCTTGGACCTCATCTCCTGGATTCCACTATAGATCCTTTAGCCTCCTCATATTGACTCAAGCAGGACAGTACAGTGAGCTCCAAGCCTTGGACTGGATCTTTTGTGTCTCTAATACCAGGACAACTATTCAGCACTCTTCCACACCAGATTCTGCAGACAGCCACTCTAAGCCAATCTTATGAATCCTTACATATTTGCATATCTTGCATTAAGTTCCAAGGGAAATGAGTATTGTCTTGTGACTAGGTCATAGAGAAAGGAATCTCAAAGTCACAGCTGAAAAGAAGGATGGTACAGGTAAAATTACAAAAGGAGGCTAGGCATGGTTGTGCACATTGGACAGGAAATCAGTATCAGAGTTCACTTCAGGAATATATTTGACTAAAAATATATAGAGACACTGAGGAGACAATATGGCTGAAAAGAGGAGGAGTCTCATTCTGAGCTACTCAGAGAAATTCAACAAAAACACAGTTAACTGGAAGAAAGGGGAGAACATATATCTCAAAACTAATGTCAGTCTGACATAAGAGACTAAGAGATCAAGACAAACATAGAAAAAGGACTTAATAAAACGGCTGTCAGTCAGTCACAGAGTCAGGGCAATTGCCTGAAATATTTGAAGTCTTTTTTTTTTTTAAACTGGGAACTGAACTCAGGACCTTGTGCTTGCCAATAAGGTGCTGTGCTGCTCAGCAATATCCTTGACACTTGGAATCTAGAAGAAGAAGAAGGAAAAAGGATACACTAAAATAATGTGGCTAAATCAAGCCATACTGGGCGGATTTAGGATATAAGGTCCCCTGCCTCTTCTGCCTTCCTCCAAACAGAAGATACTACAGGTTAGCAGTAAATTCTGCTGACACAGACTGTTCCCTCCCTAACAATCAGCCAGTTTTCCGTTTTTTTCTTCTTTTCCTCTCTTTTTTGCTTTTCTTCCCATTCCTTCTACATACCATTGTGCTATCTGGAACTACCAGGAATAAGAATAAAGACTACAGGGGTGCATAGTAAACAGAATAGCTAATCCCCTCCCTGTGATCTGTGGTTACAGAGGCCTGGGAAATTAAACAGACTTGCGCCTCAGGATTGTGCAGCCATGGGCTCTGCCCACATTGCTTCTTCCAGAGTCAGTAGCAGAAAGGCATCCCCCAGCACTCCCCATCTTATCCAAGGAAGTTACAGACTACAGCAGAAGTGAGTGATGGGTGGAACTTGCAAAGCAAGAAATGAAAAGTTAGCACCCCACCTCTAGAGAGGAGTAAGTACCTGGGCTCAGCAGCCTCGAACTGCAACAGCAGAAGCAGAGGACTAGGCCATATCACAGCATTGTATCCCACCCTGCAACATACAACCTGAGGACAGAGACTTGGAGGTGGAAGAGGAATACAGAAAACTGAACAAGAAACAAGAAGAGGTCAGTGGTGTGCAGGAATGGTGACAGCCCTATCTGTGTCTGAAAACAACAGAGAAACTGGGAGAGAGATGCTGCCAAGAGAAACAGGCAATACACAAAGTACATGCTGATAATTCTGACCCCAGACACCCACATCTAAAGGCCAAGATCAGCCTCAAATCTAGCACAAATTCTATTGCAGGCTTGGCAGTTTATCCAGTAGTTTTGGACTCTCAGTGGATACCAGAGAAAATATGCTATTTTATTTTTTTGCTGGTTTGTGGTTTGTTCCCCGTTTCTTTTCTTTTTTGTCTTTTATCTATGTTTTTGTTCTAGTCATCTTCCTTCCTCTTTTCCTCACTTTACTGCTCTAGAATTAATCATATTTTCATGAGTTAATAGTCTCTCTAAGTTTTCTGGTCAACTTCAATAATCCCTTGCTTACTCCTTCATTCCTTCTCTTCTTCCTTCTTTTCTAGTTTCCCAAAGACTGAATGATCATCATTTGTCCTCCAACCCAGCTTCCACTTTATATGTTTTCAGTTATCTCCACTTTACTTTTTAAATTTCCCTACCAAAAGATAAAATCACCCTACCAATGTGAAACACTTTGCATGCAAGCTCCTAATTTATGATCACTTCTGTTATACAAATGTAGATTTTGCTTCTATGTTTTCAGGTACAAAATTAATAGGTACCACAGTTTGTCATTTTCTAAAATGTGCTTGATGCTATTCTCAGTGATAGTTATACTACTTCAGTTAGGATTTCATCTCTCTTTTAATCAGTTGTTCTTACTTCTGTAACAATACTGGGGAGTTTAGGGGAAATAACTTCGCCACACCCGGCACCAAGAACTGGGGACTACGACAAACATACCAATATTTCATTCCTAATAAATAGAAAGGTAGGATCTTGGAACAGACACAGCCAAGAACCTGCTACACAGAGAAGATATCCTGAAGAACAAACCTTGCCTAGAGATGCCTTGGTCCTAGTGGTAAAGCTACCACATAAAATTTATAAGGATCAACACAGAAAACAACATAAAAACTTTGGAATAGAAAATGATGAGGTTCAGAAGCAAAAATGCAATCTCAGACCTCTAGCCCATCAAGAACAAGTCCAGAAGACAAAGAGAGGAAAGTTAACCGTTTGAGTCCGAAGCAGCACGATTGCGCTGCTGAGATTTTATGTCTAGAAAACCCAGCACATTTCGAACATTGTGGACAACTGACGGTGCGTTACCTATTGTCGAAGTCACACGCTCAGATTTACTGATGCAAGTACATCACACAGCTTCTTTTAATATAAATAGTACATTGAATCCCGATTGGGATTCATCGATGTAAAAGAAACAAAGCTGTTTGGGTCTTTTCGTACTCATTTAGAGAAAGCGTGGTTGCGCTGTTTGGGATTCTTCGACAGTGTTTTTTCAATACCCCCTGGGACTCAAACAGTTAAAGACACACCTGACATTTCTGGAATGATAGAAGCTGAAGTAAAGAAACAAATCTATGAGGCTGTAAAGGAAATTAGATCAGAAATGACCTTCCCAGTGGCAGGGGACCATAGTTTGATCTCTGCTACCACATGATACACCATCTCCACCCTCAGAGCAGGCTGAGCTGGAAAAAAAAGATCTTTTCGGTAGAAAAAGAAATGCCAACATTTATAAAGGGAGAAACAATACCTTTTACAATCATACTGAAAAAAATGAAATACTTGAGAATTAACCTAACTAAAGAAGTAAAAAACCTTTCCAATGAAAACTGCAGTACTCTGAAAAAGGAGATCCTAGAGGATTTCAGAAAATGCAGAGATATTCCCTGCTCCTGGACAGGAAGAACCAACATTGTGAAGATGCCCATGCTCCCTAAATTGTTATACAAATTTAATGCAATCCCTATCAAAATACCATCAACATACCTGGAGAAATCATTCCTAAAATTTATTTGGACCAAAAAAGACCTAGAATTGCAGAGACAATCCTGGGCAACAAAGACAAGACAGGAGGCATTACAATTCCTGACCTAAATTTATACTACAAAGCTGCAGGGATAAAAATCAGCATGGTATTAGGCTGGGGAGATAGCTCAGTAGAATAAGCACCTACCAGGCAAGTACAAGGTCTAGAGTTCAATCCCCAGTACTGCAAAAATGAATAAACCTAATGTTATTCTATAAAATCAGCATGGTATTGGCAAAAAACAGACCTGAGGACCAATGGAATAGATTAGAAGATGCAGAAGCAAATACAAACACATTCAGCCACCTTATCTTTGACAAAAAGGACCAAAATTTTTACTGGAAGAAAGATAGCTTCTTTAACAAATGGTGCTGGAAAAACTGATTCTCTACATGCTGAAAACTAAAACTTGACCTAGGTCTATTACCATGCATGAAACTAAAGTCATAATGGATTAAAGATCTAAATATTAAAAGAGAAACATTAAATCTCCTGGAAGAAAAAGTGGGAGAAAATCTTGAGGACACAGGGGTAGGCAAAGAGTTCATGGACAAAAATCAAAATGCACGTTTAACACTTGAAAGAATCAACAACTCGGATCTCCTCTGGCTAAGAAGTTTTTGAACCTCAAAAGAAATTACCAACAGAGTGGAAAGATAACCCACAAATTTTTAAAAGATTTTAATAAGTATTCAGACAAAGTTCTTCTAAATTAAAGAACTAAAAACCATTAGGACCCTAAAATTCAAAGACCCAATCCAGAAATGGGCGAAATGAACACACATTTCTCAGAGAAAGAAATTCAACAAGCCTATAAATACATGAAGAAATGCTCCACATCGCTAGCCATTCATGAAATGCAAATTAAAACAACACTTAGATGCCATCTCACTCCAGAAAGAATGGCTATCATAAAGAAATCAAGCAATAACAAATGTTGGAGAGGCTGTGGGGGAAAAGGAACACTTCTCCACTGCTGGTGGGAATGCAGACTGGTGCAACCATAATGGAGAGCAGTGTGGGGACTCCTTAAAAAGCTAGAACTGGAAATCTCTTTCAATCCAGCTATCCCCCTACTGGGAATTTTCCCAGAAGAACTGAAAACATCATATCATAGTGACATCTGTGCACCTATGTTTATAGCAGCACAATTTGTAATAGCCAAATCCTGGAAACAACCAAAATGACCATCATCTGAAGAATAGTTGAAAAAGATGTGGTATTTTTATACAATAGAATATTATTCAGATATAAAGAATGATAAACTAGACAACTTTATATATAAGTGGATGTATCTTGAACATATACTCATAAGTGAAATAAACCAGACCTACATGTGTAAATATCGTACAGTCTCCTTAGTATAAGATCTCAAAAGAAGAAATAAAAATGGAGAGGTATAACACAACTGAATGGAATTCAAGGACTTAAATGTTAAACAATGAAGTGCTGCAAGCAGAAAACAGGAAACACGGCAGGAACAAAATCATGCACAGGATGAATTAGGTAACAGTCCTAAGAACCTCCAAAAGGTTTATCACACTGAGGATAGCAATGTGTAACACTAAAACTATGCATGGAATGCCTGTCAATCTGGTCTTTTAGGTGTCTGCTGCTTCTAATGTAAGTTAGAAGTATGGTTACTGCTATACTCTCTCTCAAGTAAATGGTTGGTTTACAAGAAAACAAAAATCGTATTGAATTAGAGTAAGAGACTAGGAAAAATACCAAAGGACTGACAGGCTACAATTTTGTATATGCTTAGATTTCTAAATTCCTGTATTAAAATGTGTAACTGCTTTTATCAAATTCTCTAGAGATTTATTAGAATACCAGTGATTGACAGATAATACCAATTCTAAGTTAAGTCTAAGATGCTTGATACTCAGAAAGACAGTGATGTTAAGATCAAGTACC
>PVKN010017095.1:0-17510 GCA_004027915.1 Capromys pilorides | reverse complement strand
GAGGAGGAGGAGGAGGAGGAGGAAGAGGAGGAGGAGGAAGAGGAATTAGCAGCCCTCCACGGTCCTTGTCCTCTGTCTGCCTCTTTGCTCCATTCTAAGCTTTCTGAGCCTTCTGCTTTCTTTTTCTTTTACCAGAGGATTTTCAGTTCTTGAGAGAGACTTAATTTTTCTCTGCCTTCTCCTTCCCTACCTTCCTCATTAGCCCCTGACATTTTTTCTCGGAGGTTAAGGTAGGAAGTCATGCTGTTTGGGTTGTCCCCTTAGCAGAAACACTTTACCCGTCCCTCCACACAGCCTGCAATAGGCCAGTGTCTGGGACAAGAGAGCACCATTGGGGCTGCAAAGGGGTCAACCCAGTCATACTCCTTGGAAGCCTATTGGGTGGGAGTACGGATCTGAAAACCTGATGCCCCCAGACACAGATACCCTTTTTCTAGAAGCCCCCAACTTGATCTCTTCACTCTAAACCCCCAAATTGTCTTGTTAGCTGCAGCCACAAGCCTCCACTACCATATCTGGGACATCCGTCTTGACCACGTTTCCATTACTGTCGAGGTAGAGGAGGGAAAGAGGTCTTCTGGCAGTGGGCACACAGCAGGAGGCACCTGCAGGCGAAGGATTATTGGCTTTGAGGAGGTTGAAGACTGTAGAATGGAAGGAAGCAGCAATCCCGGGGCTTCCAGCCAGATGAGGGGGGCACTGTCCACTGCAGTAATTTAGCTGGTACCCCTCTGGCTGCAGGATCCAGTCCCGCCATCCCAGTTCTTGAAAGTCTACATAATAGTCTCGCCTACAACATAATAGGGTCTCAGGCTCACAGATGGGGGTCCTTCTCCTGGTCCGACCTGCTCCAGGCTCATAGGGTCGAATCTTAAGCTCCAGAAAGGGACGGTGGTGTCCTGATATGTCCAGGAGCTGCCTCACTTGTCCAGTAGCAGCGGTGCTGTTGTCTTCTAGAGATCTGCAGTCCAACTGGAGTTTCACCAGCCCAGACTCTTCACCCCTCAAGCCACCAGAGGGCAGAGTCAAGGCATGCCAGCCAGGAGCATTTATTTGGTGCTCAGTCAGGAGGGCAGGCAACCCTCCATGCCTCCTCCCTGGGCCCCACTGGAAGATCCTCAGGTGAAGAGTGCCCAGAGGGGTGGGGAGAACATGCAACCAGAGGCGAGCGTAGTATAGGTGGTGGGACTGAAGAGTGGACAGCTGAAAAGTGAGCGTAGAGCTGCAGGTGGAAGTGGAGGATCCTGTCAGAAAGACAGCAAAAAGAAAGAGAGATGTGAGCAAAGGTGTGAAATTCCCCAAGCCTCCAGCTGATCTCCCTCACAAGGGGTGAGGGCTGGTGTGTCCTTGTAACCACTCCCTGCCCAGCTCCTCCTCCTGCCACACCCTGCTCCCTCTACCTCCTGTCAGGCTCTCTGCTCCCTCCCTTTCCCATCTGCTTCCTGCCTGTCTCTCTTCACCCACCTGTGACGGTAGCAAAGCTGATGACCTCCTCCCCCTTCCTCGGAGCCACAGTCCCAGGCTGCAGTCTCCGGAGGGCTCTGGTCAGTGCTGCCTGGGGTGGAGGATGAGTTATTCTGGGACGACTGGCCAGGTGCAGTCCCTTGAGGATTTGTTGCTTGGCTAGCTCCAGCACCCGAGCTCGTTCTGCTTGAAGTGCCAGGGCTGGGCCCCCACAAGATGGGCATGCAGATCCTGCACCCTGTTCCCACACCAGTGCCCACAGCAGCACCAACCAGAGCTGGCCATTAGGGAGTCCCATGCTCCTGGTGGATGGTCCTGGGTCAGGAGCTGAAGATGGCAGTTTCTCTTCTATTGAGTTTGATTGCATTGAAGCCAATGAAAGCACAGCAATGGCCAGTGTCAGTGCCACAGCTGCCTTTGACCAAGGGTAGGGCCACTTCTATGACCTAGGACTCAGAAAGGCTGAAAGTGGACTGTCCGATGGGTAGCTAGGTTTGATCCTCCAGTTCATGACTGGCTACTGCCCTGAGGTCTCTTTAGAGCCAACCCCTGGGGGCTCCCCCACCTAGTAGTTGTCCAGCAGACCTACCCCCTGAGCCTTAGGATTGGCTGGCTGTGCTGCCCATCAAGTCCCTGCAGGGGTGGAAGTCCCCCCTCCCAGCTCGGGTTTCACCATCTGGCTGTGGTGGCTTGAGGTAGGGGTAAGGGGGCAGCAATGTGGACATGCATGATGCAAGAAAGAGGATGATTTCACAGGCTCAGTTCCCAAGGTCTGGGGCTCTGAGGAGGGGCTGCTTATGTGCCAGGTGGGGAAGGGCAGTTTCCCCCAGTGTCTGGTCTTTCTAGCTTGCCCAGATGTCCTGCTGCAGCAGTTTCCATAAGGCAGCTGTGGGTTCCCGTGGTTATTCCTCTGGAGCCTCTGGACCAAAAGGAGAATTCTGGTCTCTATTTCTAACATGGGGTCTGGGTTGAGAATGGGTGAGAGGCTGGGTGGTGGTGGTGGTGAGAGAGTGGAGTCCTCTTGCTAAGGCCAAGGTGGAAGTGCCACAGGACACTGAAGTCACCCCTTGTCCCTGCCTATGCTGGCTGCCCAGAGTCCAGTTGGACTGGAGTGCAATGTGGAGGAAGGCCAGAGCGAGAGCGGGGGGACGTGCTCCTGTGATGTCTGGGGAAACCCAGAAGGTGGGGGTTGGAGTGATGCAATCTTACAGCAGGGCAGAGTTCAGCCATCCAGGCTGGCAGGAGGGCATGCGACTTGGGTACCCAGCTGCTGTTTCTCTTTCCAAGGCATTGTAAGAATTGCCTAAATGTGAAGCACTCTAGAAGTGGTGCCAGCCAGCCTTTGTCAATGAAGTTAGGAAGTGGGAGGCTTAAGGACTTTTAAGAATGAAGCAGCAACCTTAGTTCTCAACCTCAGCCTTCCTTACCTACTCACCATCCATCCTCTGTCACATGCTAAACATCTGGGCTCTAGCAATCTTGCTGCCTCAGCCTCCTGAGAAGCTGGAAACGCAGGCATGTGCCATGGTCTCTGGCTCTCACTGACTTTAAATGGGAACACAATGGATGGGCCCTAAGCTAGCTTTTTCCCCTATGGCCCAGTTTCTTCAAGAAGCTGGAGGAGGTGTCAGGGAGAAAGCTGTGAGGAAAGAGTGTGATTTTAAAATGTGTCCCTATTCCACTTATTCATCTTTTCCCTGTTTAGTTGGTGGGGCTGTCGAGAGAGCCCAAGACCTGAAGCCAGGAAGGTGGGTCACCCTGAGGACTGAGCGTCATTACCACCAGTGTCCACCATGTGGCAGCGCAGTGCCACTGGACAGCAGCTGGTTTACAGCTGACCAGAGCTTTCCAGAGACAGGAGGAGACTGCCTGGCAGCAGAGTAATGGCGAGTGCGCCTCATTCTCTTATTCTGGGGACCTTGCCTCCTCCACAGGAGGTGGGGAGGAGCCTGTTCCTCTGCTGTTCCCTGTCACCACTGCCAGAGAACGGAAGCTGTTCTCAACTGCATCACTGCTACCTTTGGTGTTAGATCTCAGCACACTGACACGTGGCACTGCAGCTTGGTGACAGTGCCAGGCTCTTCCTAGAAATTCAGGGTGCCATGAGGTGGGGAGGAGGTGGAAGGGTCAGTGAGGCTCTTAGACACTCCTGTCCACCCTTCATTTCTCCCCAGACCCCCAACCAGCCTTGTGGCCAGTGTTCTTCCCAGAGCCTAGAGCCCAGGTGAGTGACCATGAAACTACAAAGTGGAGGTACCCGCCAGTGGCGGTACTGAGGAGGGCTTATTAGTTGGTGCCAGGAGACAAGGGAAGTAGCAAGAGGTGTTACTGTGGGAGTCGTTCAGCCCACCTCTCCACAGGCTCTCTGTCAGGTGCCCCCAATTTCCAGCTTTTCCCACCCCCTTGTTGCTGTGCCAGGCCTGGCCCTACCTCCCCACCAACACTTACGTCAGAACTCAGCTATAAATACGCTTTCAGTATCTTAGTCACTTCTCCCAAGAAGCGCTCCCAAGTTATAAATACCCCAGCCATCTGCCTCACCGCCGCCCGCCATCAACCTGGTTGGGGGCTGGGGGCGGCGACAGGCTTGGGGTCGGTAAGGAAGTGGAAATACTTATCTCTTTCCTTCAGGGAAAGAAGCTAGGGCTTCTGAGCCCTCACTCTAGAAGCTCAGGAGGAAAATGTCTGGAACAAGGCAGACCAGCTCTTTCCCTTTTATTTGAGAAACAGAGCTAAAAAAGAAAGGGAATAGTATGGATTCCTTGTTTATTTTAAAATACGATTTTCTGTTCCTCATGGATGTTCTGTATTAATTTTGATGCTTAAAAATATAGCATTAAGATATTTCTTATTTTGATTATTCTCCTCTTTAAAATTGTTGGCCCCCAAGATGAGCGTCTCAGTTTGCCTTAACCCAGTCTTTGTCACTGAAGTTGTAGTTGAAGGGAAGGAGGTTTGATCTCAAAAAAGGGTGAAGTGGGGGAAGAAGGCAGAAAGGAGAGACACCAGAACTCCTCCCTAGGTGAAGATCTCCTCAAGTCAAAGGTTGGATAACAAATATTATTGGTTTTTTTTGTTTGTTTTATGTATTTGGTACAGGGTCTCACCATGCAGCTTGCAGCTCAGACTCATAGTGATCCTCCAGTTTTCAGCCTCCCAGCACTGGGATTACAGGTGTGTGCCACAATGGCCAGGTTTCCGTGGCAGGCTCAGTGCTCCCAGGGGTGGGCCCAGCAAGGAATGTGGTGCTGTGGATTGAACCCTGGTCCTTGTGCTTGCTTAAGCACGTTCTTAGTCTGCTGACCTATCTCACCAGCCCTTGTTTTTGGTTTTTTGAGACGAGGTCTCACTATGTTTGCTTTTTTTTTTTTTAATATTATGGCCGGCTTAGCCTGCCCTAGAGGTGGGGCTGGCGCAGCATGTGGTGCTGGGGATCGAACCATAGTCTCTGCAATTGCCTAAGCAAGTGCTTTATACTGCTGAACCATCTCGCTGGCCCATTTTTGTTTTTTTGAGACGGTCTCGCTATGCAGTTGCAGGCTGGCCTTGTGCTTCCTTTGTAGCCCAGGCTGGTGTCAAACTCCCAATGATCCTCCTATCTCACCCTCCTAAACACTGGATTACAGGTGTGTACCACCATGCCTGGAGTTCACTCTGATCTTGAATTCACTACATAGCCCAGGCTGGCCTCAATCTCATGGAGATCTGTCTCAGCCTTCTGAGTTCTGGGGTTACGTGTGCATGCCTTCATACCCAGAAAAGATGGGATAATTCTACGGGCTTCTATACCCTTAGAAGTTCCCTTTCTGGGGCTGAGGAGATAGCTCAGCAGTCTAAGCACCTGCCTGGTAAGTGTAGTGACCTGGATTTGATTCTTGGTACTGCATGCTATACCTGCACATTCCTGTAATCCCAGCACTGGGGAAGCTAAGACAATAAGATTACTATGAGTCTAAGCTGCATAGTGAAACCCTGTACCAAATAAATAAAAGATTAAAAAAAAAGAAGTTCCCCTTCAGAATTTCTCTAACCTCCCCATTCCAGGGACCTCTTACCCTGCTGGGAGGGGGTTATAAGCTGAGCAAATACAGACATCACGTTCTCAAAGGACACATGGGCTTTGCGCAAACTCGGCCTTGGGCTACAGACAGTATCGACCCCATGGTCCAGCCAAAGGGAGGAGGCCCCATGGTCCAGCCAAAGGGGAAAGGCGGGGGAAAGGGGCAAAGGTTAAGCAACACCCATTCTCAGAGCAAATGCCACCTTTTCTTTGTCCCAGGTCTTCCTCTTCTCCCTGTTCTGAACAGGCTCTTGCCAGTTCCAGCTGGCAGGCAGGACTCCTGGAGGGAACCCTGGGAGGTTGCGGGGAGGGCGAGCCAGAGGTCCTGGCAGGCAGCTCTGAGCATGCCTCAGCCTCCCGCCAGGTGTGTGTCCACAGAGCTTACTTGATGATTGATCATTGATCTGTCTCATCTCTTCAAGCAAGTACAGAGGGAGGAGGAGGAGAACAGGAAAAACTAGTTCTTTATTAGCCAAGACCATCAGATGATGACTCTGGGAGGAAGAGGGGGTGCTGAGGAAGAAGAGCAGGCAGCCTGGGGGAGGAAGAGGTGTGAAACTGGGTGCATGCAATATCTCAGCCCTGAGGGCTCCGTGTGAAAAGCGAGAGAGGGCTGCTCTCTCCACTGCTCTCTCTGACTGTATCATCTGCAGCATCAGTTTAGGTCCTGGCAGGAAATAGGGGAGCCCTCAGCTATCTGTGTTTGTTTCATTAAGACGACTCAGTGAAGAAATTATTTACGAAGGATCTAGACAGAGCTAAGGGAAACAACAAAGGATGTTGAAGCGCTAGGGACTAGGAAGGCGGAAAGCCTTTAGGATCCTCTCGTGTTGACAGCATCTCAGAACCTAGGCAGAGCTAGGGCTCTGGAAGCGGGGAGGCAGACAGGACCCGTGGAGACACACCACAGCCACAGTGGCACAGGAGCATGTGCATGGGCCAGGGGAGCAGGAATAAGGCACACCCCCTTCTTACCCTTCTGTTTTCTGCTTGGCTCTCCCTTTAGTCAAATCCAGCAGGAAGTTGGGGTGGGGAAATTCGGGTGATATAGTTCAGGTGAATCAGCCCCCAAAGGCACATAGAAAAGTAGAGAAGGATGAGGCATAGATGAGGGTGTGGAGAGAGCACTGGCATCCACTTGGGCAAGCAAGAAGGGAGGGACCTTAAGGTGCAGAGGCAGATGACAGTCACCTTGGAGAAGAGTAACTTAAAGTCTCGTGAATCCAAGGAAGGACTCTGGTGGCCAGAAAGGGCAGGGGAGGGAGTTGAATCAACTCATCCTGGTGTGGGGGCCATCAAGTGGCAGGGTTGATTATGGATGAGTTAAGCATGCCATGGCCTGGGACCAGACAGCTTTGCCCATGGTTAAGGGGATCAGTCCCTGAAGTGGGTTTGAACACGAAGGATATGATAGAGAGAATAAGCCCTGGGACAGATTGGTGGCTGTGAAGACAGTACCATGGCTCTCTTTAATGTAGAGCTCTTCATCTTGGAGAATACTCAGGGAGAGACAGTCCTCATCATGGACAGACTTAGGAAGACCTCTTGAGAAGGGATGCCTCTGTAATGGCATATTTGCCTATCCTACCTGGGGGTGCCACTGTCAGACACAGACTAACTGCACCCACAGGCTTCTACCACCATGTCAGGTATGTCGGTCTTGACAATGTTGCTGTTCCTATCATAGTAGAGCAGAGACAGGGGCCGTTGGACTGTGGGCACACAGCACGAGCCCCCTCCAGCACTGCCAGCAGCCGTGTTGGCTTTGAGAAGATTGAATACTGCAGTGTGAAAGGATGCAGCAATGCCAGGTATGCCTGCCACATGCAGTGGGCACTGTCCTGTGCAGAAGTTCATTGCATAGCCTTCAGGTTGGATGATCCAGTCTTGCCAGCCAATCTCACGGAAGTCTACAAAGAACTCTTGTCGACAGCACATTCTGGACCCTCCCTGGCAGTCAATGCCTTGTCGGCGAACCCGGTGCCTGCCCCCAGTTCTTACTCGAGCTGCCACAAAAGGCCTATGGGCAGTGTCATCCATGATGACTGAGCTCTGGGCTACCTGGCTTTCGGGCACCAGCTCCAGGGTAAGGTGCCCCTGGCTACAGGCAGCCTGAGCTTCAGGCCCTAGTGTGAGCTGGTGCCAGCCACTGGCATCCACCTCCAGCAGGTGCTGACTAGCTATGGTGAGGTTGGTGTTGTGTGGGCTTAGTGCAAAGACCCTGACATTTATATTCCAGGTGCTGTTGGGAGGGAGCTGCACAAAAAACATGAAGCTTGCCTGGAGGATCTCCATGCCACCTGCAGTCTCATCAGAGGAAAAGTGGAAATTGAGATGAGTCTGATTGATGTTGGAGAAGCCTGTGGACACAAGAAGCCCCAGTCAGTATGGTTTTCTAAGTATCAATTCTATTTTTCCTTTTTTTTTTTTTTTTGATACTTGGCACTGAACCTGGGGGCTCATGCTAAGCTATATCCCTTGCGTCTTTACCCTTTTCTTGTGGTAGGGATTGGACTCAGAGCCTTTACACTGATCCTCTCCTCTTTTTATTTTGAGAAAGGCCCTCGCTAAGTTGATTGCCCAGTTTTGGTTTGAACTTGTGATTTTCCTGCCTTATCTGCCTGAAAAACTGGGATTATGTGTGTGCCACCATGCTCTGCTCCTTTTTATGGCCACCATATGTGAACTCTCTGATGCCCCCAAAATTGCTATGGTTTGAATAGGTTTCCTAAAGTTGAAGTGCTGGAAATTTGATCCCCGATGAGGTAGTGGGGGGAAGTATAACCTAATGGGCGGCGTTCGAGTCATGAGATCAAATCCCTCAGGAACAGGCTAATGCCTTTATCCTGGGAATGGGTTCCTTATAAAACATGAATTCAAGAGCCTCCGTTTTGGCCTTTTACCATTGGATAATATGGTAAGAAGGCCCTTGCCAGATGCTGACTCCCCAGCCTCCATAGTCATGAGGTGATACGTTTCTGTGCATTATAAGTTAGCCAGTTTGTGGTACTCCATTAGCAGCACAAAATGAACTAGGAAAGCTGGTGATAAAAGTGAGGTGTGGAAGTGGCTCTGGGAACTGGGTAATGGGAAGATTGAGTAGTATCCTAGGAAAAGCCTAGACTGCCATGAACAGAGAAAGTATTAAGGACAATTCTAGAGAGGACTCAGGAAAGAGAACTGTAAGAAAACCCTGACACTGCTTAGAAATTGAGCGGTCATGATCAGAATGTTGGTAGAAATATGGGTGGGAAAAATCTATTTTGCAGGTGGAAATTAGAAATATCTCATTGGAAACTAGTGCAAAGGCCATCCTTGTTGCAAAGTAGCAAAGACGTTGGCTGAATTAAGGTCATGTTCATGGATTTTATCGAAGATGGAAATTAAGAGTGATGAATTTGTGTATCTCATAGGAGAAACTTGTAAATATAATGTTGAAAGAGCTGTGTGACTTCTTAAAACTTCATATTGCCAGATGTGGTGCATGCCTTAATCCCACCACTCAGGAGGCTGAAGCAGGAGGATATCCCCAAGCTCGAGGCCAGGCTGGGTTACATAGTGAGTTCAAGTCCAACCTGGACTACATGGCAAGACTCTGTCCCAAAAAAGAAACCGGAAAATAAAACAACAAAAACCCTGCATAATGTAAAGTGAGAGAAAAGAGAAATTATTTAAAGGTAGAGTTTATAATTAAGACAAGCTAGAATATAGAGACTTAGGAAAACCTCAGTTGGGCCACGTAAATATTAAAAAAGAAGCTAGATATAGTGATATATATCTGCAATCCCAACACTTTTTTTTTTCATACCGGGGATTGAACTCAGGACACTGTGCTTGCCAGGCAAGCACTTATTCTACTGAGCTATCTCCATGGCCCCCAATCCCAACACTCTTGGAGACTGAGGCAGGAGGATTGGATTACATGTTTGACCTTAGCCTTGGTATCTTAGAGACCTAGTGAGACCCCATCTGAAACTTGCAAATGTTCAGAAAACAGCAGTGGGGTGTACTGGGAACATGGTTTAGTAAAAAGGCCCTGATACTGAAAAATTAAGAAGAAATAAATATGAAAAAGGAGTGTCCCAGTCGGGCATGGTAACGCATGCCTGTAATCCCATTACTTAGGAGGCTGAGGCAGGAGGATCAGTGTGAGCGTGAGACCAGCCTGGGCTATAAAAGTGAGCTCAAGGCCAGCCTGAACTGCACAGCGAGACCCTGTCTCAAAAAAAAAAAAAAAAAAGGAGTGTCCTAGAAAGAAAATCAGGGGTATGGCCTAGCCCTACCCTTTGATAAGCAAATCCATGGATAGAAGGGAACCAGTAGCTCTTAATTTTTTAAAAAAATATTTTATTTATTTATTTATTCAGTACACGGTCTTACTTCACAGCTTGGACTCAGTGATTCTCCTGTCTCAGCCGCCCCAGCACTGGGATTACAGGTATGCACCACTGCGCTTGAGTTCCAGGCATACCATAAGGTACCAGGGATCCAACCCAGGTCCTTGTGCTTGCCAGGCTGGCACTTAGACCTCCAAGCTCTTTCCCCAGCCCACCAGCAGCTTTTTAAAGAAACAAAAAGAGAACGACTAGACACATCTCAGAGATGCTCCAGGCTTTGCCTCCCGTCACAATCCCATAGCTCTGTAGGGTTCAGGCAATGGGCTCTCTCAATGAGCTCAGTGTCCAGGGCTGCCTCAGAACTCTGCTCCCTGACTTTCAGTGGAGTTTCAGGGTACAAGTCATACTGCTGCACCAGAGGCCACAAGCAGAGAGCCTTAATGCATCCCTGTAAGGCTAACTCTGCAGGAATATAAAATGCTGGGCTATAGAACCAGGGGTTGGTAGCAGCCTTCAACTAGACTTGAAAGGCTCCATCAGTTGGAAACTGGTCACAGGGGCAGAGCCACTGCAGAGGGCCTCCCAATAGAGCAATGCTCAGTGAAAGTGTGGTCCTGGAACTGCTGCAGAGTCCTCAGGAGGCCCAGTACAACTGTGGTGGTGGGGCTCCCTCCACCACATCCCCGTCCCCATCCCCATTTCTTCCTCAGGCTGGAAGAAATGTAGATCTACCAGTGTGTAGCACCAACCGCAGCTCTTGAGAGTTGCTCTATGGGCTGATCCCAGCCCATGCAGGTGCGTGTGTGTGTGTGTGTGTGTGCGCGCGCGCGCGCGTGTGTGTGTGTGAGTGCACACCCATACTCATATGTGCTTATGCATGTGCACAGGACATTCTAAGGCCTTGTGTCCAGAAGACAGCATATGGAATCAGATTATTCAGAAATTTAAGATTTAGTGTGGTTCACCCTGTTGGGTTTTTGGACTTACTTGAGGCTTTCTTTGCTGTTACTCCACTTTGGAATAGGAACATCTACCCTGTGCCTGTTTCATTACTTTTTTTTTTAATGTATTTGGTACAGGGTCTCACTACATAGCTCGCGGCTCAAAGCTTGGACTTGGAGTGATCCTCCTGATTTTAGCCTCCCCAGTGCTGGGATTACGGGCATATGCCACTACATTTCGGACACTGCAGGGCTGGCGCAGCATGTGTTGCTAGGAGTGGAACTGTAGTCCCTGTGCTTGCCTAAGCAAGCTCTTTAGTCCACTGAACTATCTTGCCACCCACCCTTGATTTGTTATTAGAACAAGTGGAACCAGATGGTGTGGTGACCCATGCCTATAATTCCAACACTCAGGAGGCTGAAGCAGGAGGATTGCCTGAAGTTTGAGTACAGCTTGGGCTACAAAGTGAGTTCAGGGCCAACCTGAACTGCATAGTAAAATCCAGTCTCCAAAAAAAGAAAAGTAAAACAAAAGAAAGGAGAAGAAGGGCAAGGAGACAGCTCAGTGGTCTAAGTGCCTGCCTGGCAAGCAGAAGGACCCTGGTTCAATCCCCAGTCCCACATGCTATGCTGGCCTGACCCGGCCACCCAGATTGAGCATGGAGGTGCAGGCCTATATTGCCAGTGCTGGGGAGGCTAAAAACAGAAGGATTGTGACAAGTCTGAGCTGCCTATCGAGACCCAAATATATAAATTTAAAAAGAAAGGAAGAAAGAGAGAAAAAAAAAAAGAAAGAAAGAAAGAAAGAAAGAAAGAAAGAAAGAAAGAAAGAAATTCAGAGTAGAGTTTAGGGCTGGCCAGCCATGGTGGTATGTATCTGTAATCTAGCACTTGGAAGGCTGAGGCAGAAAGATCACCATGAGTTTGAGGCAGGCCTTGGCATTGTAGTGAATTCAAGCACAGTCTGAGCTATACAGCAAGACTCTGTCAGAGGCATGGGGTGAGACTAAGGCTCTTGGAATAGATTGTATTCTGCACATTATAAAGATATGAATGAGGAGCCAGGGGTGGAAGGCTATGGTTTGAGCATGTCACCCATCTGAAATTTCTTTTCCCCCCTCCACTGAGGACTGAACCCATGACATTTGCACTGAGCAATATCCCTAATCCTTTTTTATTTGTTATCTTGAATCAAGCCCTTACTAAATTGCCTAGGCTGGGAATAAATTTATAATTTTCCTGCCTCAGTCTCCCAGGGTACTGGGATTCCATGTATGTGTTATCACCCCTGGCACAAAGTGACCTTCTCATTACAGAAATCCAATCAGCTTTGTATCTTCAGTTTAAAATACTTCAAAGGCTTCCCATTGCTCTTTGGTTAAAATAAAAACTCCTTAACAAAGAAAACCTGTGTAATTAGGCAGTCTGCCACTTGGTTTCCACACTCTAACTATATCAGCCTTTTCTCTATTCCTTGAAATCAGCTAACATAGACCCATTTCACAGCCTTTATGCTTGAATTTCATTTCCTTTGCCTCGAACCTATTTCCAAGAATTTTTTGTACCCTGCAGCAGTGAGGATTGAACACATGCAAGTGAAGCACTTTACCACCAAGCCAAATCTAGCATTTTAAATTTTATTTTGAAAAGTCTCTTCCTAAATTGCTCAGGTTGGCCTCAAACTTGTGATCTCCTGCCTCAACCTCTTGAGTAGTGTGGCTTATAGGTGTTCGCCACTGCACTTGACCTCCTTCCAAGTTTTTGTTTGACTAGTTCCTTTCTGGTACCCTCCTTCAAATCCCCTCCTCAGGGGTGCTTCCTTGACTGCCCTTTCTAAAGTAGCCTCCAATTTAACTTCTGCCTCTGTAATGCATTATGCTTTTCCTTTTTTAGACAGGGTCTCTCTGCATAGTTCAGGCTGGCCTTGAGTTCACTGCGTAGACCAGGCTAGCCGTGATCATGTCGAAGCCTCCCAGGTGCTGGGATTACAGACATGCTGCCTTATCCTTAACTGTTTTGAGAACAAATGTCACCCTGTGCAATCATCTGTTAACTTCTACCTCTTCCCTCTCTCCAGCCGGAATGTAAGTCACATGAAAGTGAAGATTGTTTTTGTATGGCCAACACTGATCCCTGGTACGTGTACCTTATAGGCACTCAAAAAACATTTGTTGAATGGGCTTTCATTTCTTTAGTTCTTTTACACTGGCATTAGAATCATTGTCCAAAAATTTGGATGGATCATAAATTTGTGGGTTTAAAAAGCTTATCAGTGAATAAAGTCCAAATGGCTTTGGAAAGCTCTTAGAAGCCCATGATGAGGCAGGTGTGGTGGTGTGCGCTTGTAACCCCTGCTACCCAGGAGGTTAAGGCAGGAGGATCATGAGTTCAAGGCTGGCTTGGGCAACACAGCAGGATCTTATCTTAAATACATAAATAAATAAGTAACCATTATAATTTGGCTTTAGTTAACATTTATTTTATATATGTACATATCTTAGAGCTGGGAATCAAAATGAGGGCCTTATACATACTAGGTGAGCACTCTACCACTGAGCTACTCCCCCAGCCCTAGAGGTGCTCTTATTTTTTATTTTGCAAGTGAAGAGTGTTTTACTCAAGAGGCTGAGGCAGGAGGATTGCTGTGAGTTCAAGGCCAGCCTGAGCTACATAATGAGTTCAAAACTAGCCAGAACTAAGTAGCCAGACTCAGGGCTGGCGAGACAGCTCAGCAGATCAAAGCTCCTGCTTAGGCAGGCTTAGGCAAGTGCAGGGACCGTGGTTCCATCCCCAGCACCACATGTCACACCAGGCCCTCCCCCAGGGTGGGCTGAATTGGCTATACAGTCTGGGGCATAATGGTGTATGCCTGCAATCCCAGCGCTGGGGAGACTGAAAACAGGAGGATCGCTATGAGTCCAAGCTTTCATGAACATAAAAAGCAGGAAAAAAAGTTCAACAAGGCTTCATGAAAATCAGAAAGTCAGGAATAAGGCTACTTTTGACAGTTCTCAAAATGTGTCTCATCTTTCTCTGTGTGCAAGCCTGTTCTCTTCTACTAATTCTGTGGATCTATTTCTTCTCCTTTGTCAGCTTCCATAGTTCCTCAGATCATGATCCCTGCTCCAAGTTTATAAGACGTTTCACAAAACTTCTCCTAGCTAAAATGATCTTTCCTTTTTTTTGTCTTTTTGAGACAAGGTCTTGGTATGTGATGCAGGCTGGCCTTGAGCTCACTTTTGTAGCCCAGGCTGGTCTTGAACTCACTCCTATCCTCCTGCCTCAGCCTCCCAAGTGCTGGGGTTATGCCCAGATGATCTGTCTTTCTAATGTTCCAATTCCAAATTAGCCATACTAATCAACCCTTTTTTTTTTTTTTTTTTTGGTACAGGGTGTCACTATGCAGCTCAGACTCATAGTGATCCTTCTGTCTCAGCCTCCCCAGTGGTGGGATTATAGGCTTGCACCAGTCTCTATGGCTGGCACAGCATGGCCAAGGTTCTAGGGGCCAGTGTGTGCACTGTATGTGGTATCAGGGATGGAACCTGGGTCCTTGCACTTGGCAGGCAGGTACTTAGACTGCTGAGCTATCTTCCCAGCCCCTTTTTTGTTGTTTTTGAGACAAAGATTCGCTGTGCAGTTTCAGCTGGTTCTGAACTTACTTTGTAGCCCAGGCTGACCTCAAACTCACAGTGATCTTCCTGCCTCAGCTCCTGAGTTCTGGGATTACAGGTGTGTATCACCACACTCACTACAAATGGTTTCCCTTACATGGAAACCTTAAATCATAAATAAAAAACAAAATAAGAGATAGATAGATAGATAGATAGATAGATAGATAGATAGATAGATAATAGAAAGAAGGTAGATGTTTCTCAAATGGGAAGGAGATCAAGAATGGAGGAAGCGGGCTGGGAATATAGCTCAGCAGCACAAGCACCTGCCTGGCAAGTAAGAAACGTGAGTTGATTCCTGGTTTAAAAAAAGGAATCAAGATGTGCTACTACATGTATTAACTGCATACAAGGAAACCTTATGTACTGTAAACATGTACTAATAAAAAATAAAAAAATTGAGTTTATAGTGAGAGAGAGAGAGAGACAGAGACAGACTTGGGCTTAAACTAGGCATGGTGTCTGCTACACGTAATCCTAGCACCTGGGAAGTTGAAGCAGGATTGCCGAAAGTTCAAAATCATCCTGGAATGTATAGTGAGTTCAAGGCCTACCTCAGCTACCTAATGAGATCCTTTCTCACAAAGAAAACAACAAAAGCAAAAACTAACCAACCAACCAAACAAACAAAAAAACAACAACAGGAGGGATTAAAGGGAGGCTAAGGAAATGAGAGAAAAAAAGAATCAAGTTATATCATGTGCAGACACAAATTCCCTATGATGAATGTGATCATTATGTATGTCTAAAAGCTACCAATAAAATTGGATTGAAGAAGAAAAACCTCCGCCAACAACTTAACTAAAAGAAAAAGTATTAATAGAAGTGGGGTCCTGCCATAGGAAAAACCTAAAATATGTAGCATTGGCTTTGGAACTTAGTGGCAGGAGGAGGCTATGATAAGGAGGAAACTTAGTGAGGGCAAGAAGAGGTACAGGGAAACTTTTACTAGAACCCAGAGCGAGGCGAACCTGAGTGATATACTGGCTATCACTTGTGGTGAATTGTAAGCCAGAAATGATATCTAACAAAGTTGTGAATTTAGCTAGGGATATTTCCAGGCAGACTGCTGAAAATGCCAATTGGCTTATTTTAGCCACCTATGATAAGGCATTTCAAGAGAGAGATGAACTAAAAAAGGGAACAATTCAATTTTCAAGCAGAATTTGAAGGAAATATTTCCAAAAGTATGTGATAGGTTGAAAAAAAAAATGCTCATTCCATTTCCCCTTCTCTGACAAAAGGTTTTCAAAGAAAGAAATGTTGTCAAGGGCAAAAATCAAGCCCAGGAACTGCCAGCAAAATGTTGCCCGAGAGCGAACATGAGAATAAACTGAGGTCAGAGCCGTTGTTGGATCTCATGTCTTGATGAAGATCTAAAAAGTTCAGGCTGATGTTCTGCAGACTCTCTCAGTTAGACAGAAACCATCAAGAATCTTCAGGGTGTTGTTCCATGACGCTAACTTGAAGTTGAAGTAAAAGATTTCTCTTCATAGGAGGCTATCTAAATGAGTAGACTACAATTTATTAGAGAGCCCATAGAATTTTAAAGAGAATTTACTTTCTCAGCACTAAAGATTCAATAGAAAAAATGCTGGGCTACAACCCCAGTCTTTGTTGAGACAGGGTCTCACTATGTAGCCCAGGCTGGCCTTGAACTTGGTGAGCCTCCTGCCTAAGCCTCCCAAGGGCTGGAATTACAGACTTACACTATTACACCTTGTCCTTTTTATTTTTTAAAATTTTGAGTTAAGAGGCTAGAGTAATGGTATATACTTGTACTCTCAAGTTTGAGGAAGCTGAGGCAGGAGGATCAAAGTTTGAGGTCAGCCTGGGCTACATAGTGAGTTCAAGGCCACTTTCAATTTTTTTTTTTCAACTTCAATTACATAGCAAAACCCTGTTTCAAAAGAAACTAATTTTGAGTCAAAGTCTCCTTGAATTGCCTGGGCTGGCATTGACTTTGCCTCAGCCTGCTTTAGCCTCTACAATAGCTGTGATTACAAAACTTGGTCTCCACCAGCTAAAGAGAGTTTAATAGTCAATGGTCTACCAAATAACTCAGCAGGCACTGATGGTTTGGATCCCAAGACTACTGGGCCAGCCCTGACCCCAGGGCATGTTGAGATGGCAATTGAGACTGGACATCATGGTGAGCTCCTGTAATCCCAGCTCTTGGGAAGCTGTAAAGAGGCAGATCACTAAGAGTCCAATCTAGTAGTGAGACCCTGAACTCCCTTAAAAAAAAAAAGAAAGAAAGAAAAGAAAAGAAAGAAAATTTAATAGTGAAGGCAGCCCCAGTTTGGACTAAAAAGGATAGAGATAATTCAAAATAAAAAGAGATCCCTAAGAGCCTGGTGTGGTGGCACATGCCTGTAATCCCAGCACTTGGGAGGCTGAGGCAGGAGGATTGATGTGAGTTTGAGACCAACCTGAACTACAAAAGTGAGCTCAAGGCCAGCCTGAACTGCATAGCAAGACTCTGTCTCAAAAAGACAAAAAGAAAAAAAAAAAAGATCCCTGGATCCCCAACTCCTTTGCTCAAGAACTCAGCTGAAAAAACTATTCAGCCACAAACACAGGTCATTTCTTTTCTTTCTTTCTTTTCTTTTTCTTTTTCTTTTTTTTTTTGTGCAGGTCTCACTACGCAGTTCAGACTCATAGTGATCCTCCCAATTTGTCCCTCCCTTGTGCTGGGATTACAGGGGTGTACCACCACACCGACTCCATTGCCAGCTCAGCGCCCCCGAGGGCGGGGCCAGTGTGGCATGAGGTGCCAGGGATCAAACCCTGGCCCCTGAATTTACCTAAGCAAGCACTTAGTCTGCTGAGCTATACCGCCGGCCCTTGGTCATTTCTTTTTTGACAGGAGACATAAACTAGAAGGTACAGAGCTATTTGGGCATGGTAATGCACTCCTGTAATCCCAGCACTTGGGGAAGTGAGGCAAGAAGATCACTGAGAGTTCGAGACCAGCCTGCACTATAAAGGGAGCACTCAAGGCCAGGCTGAACTGCACAGTGAGGACCTTTTC
>PVKN010017094.1:0-17518 GCA_004027915.1 Capromys pilorides | reverse complement strand
AATTTGAGTACATTTTGAAAATGTTTCATTTGTACGTTTGCAGTATGTGACAACATTACGTTTCATGCAGGCCCCCCCGGGAGTTGGTAGGTTGGCGTAACACATCTCGGTTCTTCTCACATCCCAGTCTTTCTTCTCATAACATCCTCCCTCCATCTCTTGGTCAGGCAAATTTATGTTAGCCTTCAGCGAAGCAGACTCAGAGAGGCAAATTCTTGGTTTAAGGGAAAGGCATTGGCCAGCCCAGCCACCAAGTAGAAATGAATTCTAGTCATAGAGACCTGGCAGAGGGCACAGGTATTTGACTTCTCCCCTGAGCTGGTACAAACCCAGGGCTCCTCCACATGTCAAGCTGATGCGCATGTGTGTTCGGAATGGATCCTGGATGTGCGTGTGGGCTCCTTCATATACACACCCAGATTTTCTTTTTCTTTTTTCTTTTTTTTAGTTCTTTTTGATACAGGGTCTGGCTGTGCTATTTGGACTTGTAGTGATCCTCCTGTTGCTGGGATCACAGGCATGCACCACCATGCCCAGTTTCAGGAATAACATGGTGCAGCAGGGGCTGGGCCAGCATGGCATGCGGTACCAAGGATCAAACTTGGGTCCTTGCATTTGCCAGGCAAGCACTTAGCCCACCAAGCTATTGCCCCAGCCGTAGATTTTCAACTGTGCTGGTGTCCTGGCGCTTTAGGCATGGCCACGCTTTCTGCAGTGGTGCAGAGTCCTTGCATGGTGAGCATAGTTTCCCGGTGAGGTGTCTCACATTAACTTTGTGAAGTTGAAATAAGAACTGAATTTAAGATGGGCCATTATCTTGGCAAGACCGGAGGAAGATAAATTGGAATCTGTCTTTGAATTTCAACCATACCAGCAGGTTCTGTATAAACAGCCAGATTCTCATTACACTCCACAGTAAACTTGAGGAATAAATGAACCTTGTTGAGAATTTATTCTCTAAGGAAGCCAGGCCACATAATTTTCTAAACACCCCTTTTCTATAAAATGCGAAATGAAAGGAGCCAGTCAGAACGTGGATTGAATACGCACTTGGCAATGCTTTATGCCGCTGCTGCGGGAAGCCATGAACTTTGATTTTTATTGTTGTATATTTAGAGAGAATAAACAAAAAAATGAAACCAATGGCTTCCCATATATAATCTGTTTAAAGGGCTACACCGAGCAATGAGCTAAGACAGACAGGTCCTTGTTCTCCTCCCTTGCAATGCTGACGAGCAGGACCTCGTCACTGACTAGGCCCGTCTTGCCTCCTGCGTGACGTGCCAGTGCCTGAGACCACACATTTATAAAATTAGCTTTGCCCTGTGGTGGCCCAGCAGTGAGGAGGTGGAGGCCCAGGTCTCAAGTCTGCCTCCACAAGATCAGGCTTTCGGACACTTGTGGAATAAGAAAGAAGTAACTTCCAGCTTTAGTGAAGATGTCTGGGAGTGAAATCCTTCACATTCTGGGCATGCACAGCTTGCCTTCGGGACACGTGGGCTCAGCCAATGGTGGCTTGGTGTTAGCTGGCTTGAGGCATGAGCTTTTCAGCCGTAAAGTGTTGGAGTCACCCAGCAGACCCTTGTGCAGGTTGGGTATGTCCAGTCCATGTGTCATCTGCAGACAAACTATAAATGAAAAGCACACTCTACGCTCCTGAAAAACCCTTTAGGCACCTGTCACCACATGTCCTGCATGATCTACCTTGAAGCAAACTTGAATATATTGCCCCGTGAGGGGATTTCTAAGGTTGGCGATAAGAACAAGTAACTAAATGCGAGTGAAGCTGCAGAATTGCTTCCAGCCTTCTCGTGGTGCCAGCTTGATTCTTGGCTGTCTGGGCTCTGCCTAGCATCCACCCGGCCTCTATTGAGTAGACGCCAGTGGCAAACGGCTCCGCCTCCCCCGAGTGCTGAGAGGTACACTGCCAGCCGGTGGGTGACAGCATTCTGGAGCTGCGTCGAGGTCATCCGTGAGGCCAGCTGCAGTGTAGGTGTGTGACCTACCACACACACACTGAGAACACATGTTTCAGCGTAATAGTTTCTAAGTGGACTTCTCCTGTCAATGTTTCCCTCCTTCTTTACCAATTCCTGTTACCCTGCAAACAGACATCTGTAAACTGTGAGTAAGAAAAGCTGCTTATTCCTTAGCTGTCGAAAGCTAGTTTTCCCACTGGCCCTAGTTTGATGTCCAAGTCATCAGCCCCTGTAAAGCAGCAGTCAGCTCTGATGAGCACAGACCCACGCACTGGGGCAGAGGCGTGCATTCTCCAGCCTGCTATGCATCACCTATCATTTGGGAGGATTCTCACTGTTATTATCTACAGGCATGCGATTGAATGGCTTTCTCTTAATCCAGATACCTCAAAACAGTTCCCAGTGGTCAATTGGGAACTTGAGATTATACTTCAGTGGTACAGGGGGACATAATTCTGGCTCCAAAGGTAGGGATTATTTTGTAGGGCACATACATCTCTGCTGTATAATGAAATAAATCTCTGATCCTTTATAGATCTACAGGTCTTGAAAGCACTGTAATAATTGCATGAGACTGCATCTTCACTAGATGCTTGCCATCTACAGATGGATCTCCTTATGGCCAAAGTGCAATCTTGCCTTTGCAAGATGGCTTCACTAATCGGCTGCATCATGCTTACAGAGATGTATCTAGAGCCTGCAGCTGCATTTTTTTTAAAAGGACAGCCACTTGATTATAAGGCACAATGTTGTGTGTAAGCAAACCCTTCTTCTGAACAATGCCAGCTGCGGAACTTATCACTGCTGCCACTGGGCCAGCAGAGTTGGGACCAAAGAGATGCTTGAGTTGACTCACAGAAGAAGGTTGACAAGTCTTGGGTCAAGGAGATGCGTTACCTTGGGAATCAGCAGTACAAATGAGCGTGCATTCCATGCTTCTGTATGTTAGTTAAATGAGACAGTTGTGGGTGACATTGTTCAAAAGATGGAAAGAAAAAAAAAAAAAGACCAAAGTTGTCTGACTTGGTTCATTGACCCCGACATACAAGGAGGAAAGGTTTATTTTGGCTCACAGTTGTTAGAAGTGTCAGGGCCTAGTTAGGTGGCTGCAAGGCAAGGCGGCAGGCAGAGCACACACAGTCCGTGGTGTGTCAGGCAGGAAGTAGCAACAGCGAGCTTCCCTTTCCCTTTTTATGCCGTTCAGGCTGTGAGCCTCGTACAGGTACCACTTACACCCGGCGTGGGTCTTCTGCCTTCAGTAAACCCATCCAGCCACACCCACAGTTACGCTGATCTGTTGATTCTGTTACCACACACTGAGCTCAATCCTGGTGTCACACACCCTAGACCCAGCTACCTCTGCAAACCACCACCCATGAGCCCCTGAGGCTTGGCAGGGTCATCTTAGAAAGCCATAGAACTGGTTAAAAAATTTTTTAAAAAATGTGAACAAGGGCCAGTGAGATAGTTCAGCAGACTAAGCGCCTGCTTAGGCAAGCACAGGGACCAGAGTGTGCCAAGCCAGCCCAATCCCAGGGCGCACTGAGCTGTACACAGAGTCTGGGCGTGGTGGCACACACCTGTAATCCCAGGGCTGGGGATGCTGAAAACAGGAAGATCCGTACGAGTCCAAAATGCGTAGTGAGACCCTGTACCAAACACATTAAAAACAAAAAAACTGCAAACACATTTTGTGTGAAAATTAAGACAAGTCTGGGCCGACCACAGCATTTATGATTTGTCACGGTTTGTGTCTCGTTTTTCCCACAAAGCCTCATGCAGTCATGGGGCAGACTTCTAAAGTTTGTGATGAACTCGTGATCTGCTGGGATTATGGGTGTGAGTGCTACGCCTGCTCTGGGGCAGGTAATTTGCATACAAAGTGAGAAGGAAAGAAGCTAGCTGCTTGAGCTGCTCCTTCTCCCTTGGCTCTTTGCAGCCCCAGCAACTACTGCCCTCTGCCATGTGCTGCTCTGCCCTGGAGCCAGCCAAGTAGGGACTGAAACGTCCAGTAACTGGCAGCTGTATGAGCCTCTCCTTCCTTCATTTGGGGTGTTGGGTGTGTGTCCCAGCCTAAGAGAGAAAGAAGAGTAACTGAGACAGAGCTTAGACTCCCTTTAGACTCCCTTGGGCCAGGACCCTGGGCAATGCTTGTGAGTCTTATTAGTAAGCATGAGGGCACTGGTTGGAAGACCTCTGTTTCCACCCAAGAGAAGGGAGATGTGCTGACCGGAGTACACCAAGTACCAGCCCTCTCAACCAGTCCAAGACTCCTTCAGAAAAGCACACCACCTGTGCATGCATTTCTTTTGGTCCTGAGAAGATAGGAAATGTATTGAGAGAGAGCCGCTTCCTCAGGAAGCTCATGCCTAGTGCCAAGTACGCAGCAGAGGAATTACCATGGCAGGAGTGGAGAAATAGCAGTGGCAGTGTCGGGCTTCCTGCATCAAAGAGCAACTCAAATTTTCCTATAGAAATTGTGCATGTTGCTGTGTCTGGAATTTAGTGGCAGTTCAGAATAAATGGGCTTTTGCAGGCTGACCTAAAAACCATACCTGTAATATGCTTCGGGGAAAATGTCTTCTGAGGTCTAAGTAATTCTAAAGAGGTGATTTATGAATCTGCACTTGGGCCATAATCCACTTCTGAATATTATATGATGGCTTAAAAGAAGACTTCATGAAATCTTTGACAATAAACAGTCATAGAATCTTTCACTTATCACTTGAAAGATTATGACTTAGATATTCAGTGCCTCAGGCTGTATGTTTCCAAATAGAACCCTCACTAGTGATTTGGAAGCTGCATTGCAAAACACAGCATTTGCATTCAGAGAGGCTGGGGGAAGTCACCCTCTTCTGTTGGAAGGGACAGTAATAGCTTAAATGACAATCATCTCAACTTTCGAAATAGAAGGTGAAGGGTGATTGGTGGCCCTGCTTGTCACGAGGTGCATTATGCATCCGAGCCGCGATGCCGGAACATAAAATGCGCTTTTCCTTTTGCAGTTGTCTGGCAATGGACAGGAAGATGTCCCTCAGTACGGGGCTGACCTCTCCTGTAAAGATCACAGGGGATTTACTTCCGGGACATAAAAAGGCAACTCTAGAAGATTTTTTTATTATGTACCAGTAATAGAATAATATGAATCTATCTACAACTGCAACTTGCATATACTTACTTTAAGTTGACATCCTAGAGCCTTAAATTTAACTTCCTGGAGACTTTAACTTCCTATAGACCTAAATTTAACTTCCTGTAGCCTGAAATTGAACTTCCTGTATACCTAAATTTAACTTCCTGCAGACTTAAATTTAGCTTCCTGTATACCTAACTTTAACTTCCTGTAGACTGAAATTTAGCTTCTTATAGGCTTGTTTGTCTATAATCAGAATGCTGATTTTTATCCTTTCTATGATAATGATGTATCATTTCATCTTAAGTAAAGGTGATTGATCCAGAGGGTATGAACCAGTGACTATGACTCTAGGTCCTTCTTTGATATTATTATTATTATTATCATTATTGATAGGTTCTGGCTCTAGTATGAATTGCTGAATCATTATGGTGGTCATCTAATATGGCTGAAACCCTTAAACTACAGCTTCTCTTCCCAAAGACCACCTCCCCCTTCTTCTCTAACTCAGCTCAGGGTGCAGTTTCCTTTCACCTGTCCGGCCACCTCAGGGAAGGCCCCAGTCAGCTCAGATATATCTAAACATCCTCCTCAAACCCCAACCCTGGCAAAAGACATAAAAGCCTCAGTCCCCTTTTGTTCCAATTCAGAAAATTCCTTATCTTCACCGAATTCTCTCTGTATCTTCCAAGAAAATAAAGCCCCTTTTCTTTTTTCCTTCTGCCTGTTTCTCTGCTGCGACACCGTGGAAAACTTGCTATTATTATTATTATTATTATTATTATTATTATCAGCTTTTTGAGATAGGGTGTCACTATGCAGTTCAGGCTGGCCTTGAACTCACAGTGATCCTCCTGCCTCAGCCTCCTAAGAGCTGGGATCACAGGCATGTGACACTACACTGGCTAAAATTGTTATCTCTCTTTTTTTTTTTTTTTTTTGTATTCTAGGGAAGGGTCTACCGGATGTTCAGGGTCTCACTACTAGATTGGACTCATAGTGATCCACCTGTTTACAGCCTCCCAAGAGCTGGGATTACAGGCGTGCGCCACCACACCCAGTCTCAATTGCCATCTCAGTTACCCTAGGAATGGGGCCTGCATGACAGGCCCAGGTATCGAACCCCAGCCCCTGCGCCTGCTTGCAGGTGCTTTCATCTGCTGAGCTCTTTGGCCAGCCCTTAAAAATGTTATCTCTTATGATGAAAGTATGTACAGGCATGTACTTGAGATATAGGGGACTGGTCCATGTAATAAGGCTTTTCTAGTGACTGATTTTTCAGATGTCTGATGTCAACGTTAGTGCTTTTACTAAGCAGCCTCTGTGTTTTCTCATCTGTCCAGGTCCTCCTCGCCAGCAGCTTCGTGCCCATTTATGCCGGACTGAGACCAGTGGAATACCAAGGCCAGGTACAGTGACTAGAACCAAGATTCGCCCTACCGTCCCCCCGGGCCCATTTCCTTTGAAAGATCTGATTTTGTGCATGTTCTGCTCAAATCCATTTTTAAGTGTTATGCGTACAAGTAACTTTTCTATAAGAGCAAAGAATGTCAAGACCAGGGATTGGGATACCTCACCACCCAGGTCTTACCTATAAGAATGACTGGCTGGCTGCGATGCGATGCTCTTCTTTTTTTTTTTGGACCTGACATTGAACTCAGAACCTTATGCTTGCCAAGCAGGCGCTATCATCCCGGCCCAGGTATAGTTGTTCTTTATCATTTTAAAAATCATTTAAAATTTAACTTACATCCAACTCTGTTACGGTTTTTGTTGAGCTGTCCCTGCAAAGCCTCATGCAGCCATTTCAGCTCGCTTCTAGAGGTTGTGATCCAGTCCTGGGATTGTGGGGGTGAGGGCTGCACCACCCCTGGGGCGGAAAGCCTGAAGGGATGAGGAGCCGCTGCTGCCGCCACTGCCGCTGCTGCCACAGCTCCTGCGGCTCCTGCCTCGTTGCTATTTTCTGCCACCATGACCTGCTGCCCTCTGCCATTCCGCCCCTCTGACTTGGAACCGGCTGGGTTATGGCCTGAAACCTCCACAAACTGTGAGCTGAATCAACCTTTCCTTCCTCAGTTTTGGGTGTTGGGAATTTTGTCTCAGCAGCGTGAGAAAAGGAAGACAAATACTGAGGTGCTTAGTGGACCTCCGCAGGGTGGTGCCGCCGTAGTACTTGCGGTTGCTTGGCTCTGGTAGGTGCATTGAGTCCCAGACGGGTTATCTTGGTTGTGCAGGATGGCAGCCATCAAGACTCAGCACCACCCTTGCAAGCTGACACCTCGAGTCCCAAACACATGAAGAAGACGAGCACAAGGAGTTGGCATTAAAAGGCACTAAGTCCAACTCCAGGGAGTTTCACAGCTGTTCAGTCTTACGGTCTGACTGTAATTTTTGGGGACTGGAGAGATAGTTCTGTGGCACAAGTGCCTGCCTGGCAAGTGCAAGGTTGAAAGTTCAAACCCCAGTCCCACAAAAAAAAAAAAAAAAAAATTCAATAATTTTTTAAGCCAGTGAAACCTGTTTGTGTTTCATAATACGTCGTGTTCACAGCCACTCCCATCAATGCCAGAAGCAGCATGGCACTTTCAGGGCGCGTAAAGGCTTTGCACACCTCGCCATGCTCTGGCCAACCGTGCCTGGCCCTCCTCCTCCAGGCCTGCAGCCGCTCGGCTGCCCAGAACCGCCCTGGATCTCCAAGGCTCTCTGCTTATAACGATGTGCATTCATCGAGGCCCAAACCAAGCGTGGGACTCCTGGACGCCCTCTGCACTTGGGCTGCCAGCTAAGACAGGGTGCCAGCTCTTCACAGGCCATTCGGGTGTGGGCATCTCTCTAAAATCCAAGCTCAGTACTGCACAGCAGTCTCTTACCCAGCTGCCTCACATTATGCCCGATAATCGCAGCAACTAACTAGAAGACAACCACGTGCAGCATAACAACTACTGTTGAATTTCTGTCTTTTTGTTTAGTGAAACTCTGTAGCATTTTGTAGTGTGTTTTTTTAATTACTATTTTTCATTCTCTTTAAAAAAATAAAAAACTGCTACTTCTCCAAAGTGTGCCTTTCTACACATTGCCCCTCTCCTACTGTGTTTGTTACTCTTCTCTCATTGCTGGGACAAGTACCCAACACCCAATATGAGGGAAGAAAAAGTTTCTTTAGCTCACAGTTGCTGGAGGTTTCACTCCGTATTCGGCTGGCTCTGAGGCAGAGAGGCACAGGGCAGAGGGCAGCAGTTCATGGCCGCAGCTAAGAGCAAGAGAGCAGGGAGAGAGAGCTAGCAGCAGCTCAAGCAGCTCACTTCTGTTCCTCTTTACATTGAAATGCAAATCACCTGCCCCGGGAGAGGGACAGTACCTATTTCTGCAATAATCAATTACGAATTCCAGAAGCTGCCCCATGACTGCAGAGGCTTTGGGGGGACACCGATGCACAAACCCGAATACTTACCCTAGTTGGCTCTTTCTGAACTCATCTTATAATCCAGTACCATTCTTATTTAGTGCTTACTAGAGACACACATTTCATCACTAGATACGCCTATTTCACACATGGAAGAGACACAGTATACGCTTAATATATATAAGAGACATACAGACACATATTTTATGAAATAAACCATATTTAGCACATATTTATAATCACATATAGTATATCTCGCACATGACAGCAGTAGGCATTTTGTAGTCCCTCTTACATTGTAATACATCTATATAATGAAATGCATGATCCACTTAGCACGTACTAGAGCCGTGCAATTTATAAACAGACGTAATTGCTATTTAGCACATATTTGAAGTCAAATGTGGTATCTGTTTTGCACAAACAAGAGATACACATTTTATATCAAAAACAGTGTCTGTCTAGCACATACCAGAGTTAGAGATTTTATAACCAAAGATATGCATTTTATAGGCGAATTTTTTATTTATTTCAGATAAAGCAGATATATACATACACACACATATATGTACATAAATATATAATCAAATATGGCATCTATTTAGCACATTTATAGCTAAATACAGTATCTTTTAACGCATACCAGTGATACGCATTTTCTAGTCTAATACGCTATATCTAACATACCCTGGTTAACAAATGCTAGCAATATGCATTTTATAAATACGTGTGTCATCTACTTAACACACATTGATAATTAAATACAGTATTTTGCACATACCAGTGATAGGCCTTTTCATATACCAGAAAGGTATGCTGTCTTAAAATAGTATCTGCTTAACCTATACGAGATTAGTCATGAACACTGATAGCTGAGTTCATGAGTGCTTTTTTTTTAAGAAAGACATTTAAATAATTTATTTATTTATTTATTTGTAGCAGGGTCTCGTAGTGATCCTCCTGTCTCAGCCTCCCCCAACACTGGGTTTGCAAGTGTATGCCACCATACCAAGTGTTTCCAATGGCCGGCAAGGCACACCTGGGGTTCCAGGACCTGCACAGCATGCATTACCGAGGGTCGAACCTGGGACCTTATGCTTGCCAGGCAGACATATAGACTGCTAAGCTATCCCCCAGCCTGGTGAATGCTTTTGTTTGGCAAAAATTTGTTCCTGTTGCAAACATATGTGATGAACATGATACAGCTGTCTATCCTATCTATCTACCTGTCTATCTCTGTATCTGTTAGTACACAGTCTACAGAGTCTCACTACACAGACCAGACTTGTAGTGATCCTCCTGCTTTCAGCCTCCCAAGCACTAGGCTTACAGGCATGTACCACCACGCCCAGGCTGCAGCCATCTTTTCCAGAGCCACACAACCAATTCTATTGGTGCTCCGAGGTACTCCTGTACTTAAAGGCGAATCAGGGCCATTTGTTTTATTTGCATACCTTTATTCATCAACACGCACACACGCAGACCACCAACAGGTCACCTTCATGCACACACTCATTCTCTCCAAGTGGGAGCACAGCGCCATCCTGGGAGAGCCGCTGAGAAGGGAGCTGATGATCTCCCAGGCAAGGCGGGGCAGGAACTGACATTAGAAGTCCCCTGGCCAGCGGGATGCAGGAGGTGTCTCTGCTCCGATCGTCTCAGTCAAGATATGCCTTCCTAGAGATCACCGGGTGTTGTGAGTCCTCCCCTCTGTGTCCCGTATGACTGCCCAAACCAGAGTTTTCTGGGACCAGGCCTGGAGAGAATGCTAAGGAAGGGCGAATATAAGTCAGTGGATGGAGACCACACGAACACGCAGCCAGCAGTGCTGGCTCTCTGTTAGCCTCTGTATGAATACACCCCGGGTATGTTACTCTGCCCTTTTTGTGTCACTTATAAACTACATATATACATTATTTTTAGTGTCATAAATAATCATAATATCAGCTCATGGAAACTAAATGGGCTTTTTCCCTATTTTTTTTTTTCTATTTGAAATTCCATCTCTCAAAACTAATACACATTCTGTTTCCACGCAAAGTATTATGTCTTTTGCCATTAAAAAATTCATTTGCACCGTGTCAGCCTTCAACCACATAGTTATTTTAAAGTATCATTTTCTCTCTTGTGATGTGAATGAGGGTCAACATTTACTTTTAGGTATAAAATTTTAATAGAGTTTAAGTTGCGATGAAAATTACTGTGTATTACGGGCTTTAATTTTATGATCAGAAATCTAATGTGACTTTTACTTCCCAGTGTTGTTTTATAATATAATTCAGCCGTAACAAAAATGTCAGAATGGTTTACAAAAAAAATCTTCAGGCATTTTCTGCGATTTTATATGACTATGCAGAGGGATGTATTTGGGGCTGCTGTTGCTATTCTAAAATACAGAAGGCTGTGTAGTTTATGGAGAGGCTTATGTACCTCACAGCGTTTTGGACTGTGAAGGCCCAAGATTGGTTAGGGTCTTGCTGGCTATGCCCCAGTGTGACAAATGGTGCCATAGTGGGAATTTGTGTAAGGAAAGAAGTCATATGGTGAGACAAGAAGCTGGAGAAATTCCAGGCACAGGCACCCTTTTTTTCACTTGCTCGGGTGGCAGCTGACTGAGTCCCTTGAGAGCTGCCTGTCTCCCTCCGTGCCCTCCCTGCTGCAGGATGCTCTGCATCTTGAAGGTCCCGTCATTCCTCACATCCCTACCCTGGGGACCAATGCTGAGGGCACAGACTCCAGCCACACTGAGACATAACAGTGAGACTTGGAGGTCCACACTCATCAGAACTGGTGGCCCCAGCCCTCTAGCAAGAGGTAGTGCCTGAGGTGATGAGGCGTAGATGAAGTACTGAAGTGATCATGGGGAGGGAGGGTGGCACACAGCCCCAGCTGAGGCCCAGCGAGCCAGCAGGCTCCACGGCTCTGCCCAACATGGCCATTTGTAGAACTACTAGGAGCAGAAGTAGGAAGGGAAAACAGGTGGTAGGCGGCCTCGCGGTCTCTTGTGACACATGCTTTCCTGCACATTGTGACTCCTGGAGTAGTCAGTCTAGAGGCTCAGCAGTCGGACATCCTGGAGCAGAGAAGGTCTTCTCCATTGGCTCAGCCTGAGGAGTTGAGGCTAACTCAGTGACTCCCAAGGTTATCTGAGTGACTCAGCAGGGGGCCGGGGTTCTCCCTTTGCAGACATCCCGAGCCCGTGCAAGAGGGGGACAGGGAGATGGTGTGAGTGCTGTCATGGCCCTGGGACAGGTGGCCTCTTACACCATAAGGGAGAAAAAGAGGCTCGCCTTTCCCCGTTTGCTCTTGCTGCATTTGCTGTCTCCTGCCTCCTTGATCTGCTGCCCCACACCAGGCCTTGGAGCCAGCTGGTTATGGACTGAGACCTCCACATGCTGGGAGCTCAATAAACCTTTCTTTCTTCATCTTGGGCATCAGATACTTTTGTCCTGGCAACCAGAGAAACATAACCAAGACACTCATAATAGCTTCTCAATTTCTATCTAGCTGGACCTGTGCTTGCGTCCCTTACAATGTACATTTCTCAGTTTCCCCTGTGGGCAAGTATGCCCATCCTTCTAATCGTAGGCCAAGCAGGTGTAAAGGGAAACACTATGGGACCTGCAAGAAGGGAGGTTGCCTGTAGGTCAACAGTGTGGAAGCGGAATTGCTGTGAGAACCATCGCAAGGAAAATTGCATTTCTTTTTGGTTGTGCTTTGTCATTCTTTCCCGTATCTCGGTAATTAGATGGAATGCCTGGAGCTTGAGCAGCTTCTGTGAAATATTAGGCTGAAGATCACCATACAGTAAGCTAGAAAGAACAGGGCTCTGAAGCTTGTGGGGGTTTTCTGTTTGCTTGGTTGGGTTTTTGGGGGGGTTTTTTGGGAGCAGAATTGTGTGGGGGAGGGAGGTTGCTTTGCCAGACTGCTATCTGTACTATTACCAAAAAAAAAAAAAAAAACTGAATGAAAATTGTTGTATTATGATTGCACGTACCAGAATCCAGTGATATCCACTATCAGAATTATTACTCCCGACTCTACACATGCAAAGGTATTCATCTACTCCACTGAAGCCATGCAGCTGGCAGGGCGAAGCTTTCAAGCAGAGATCATCCTAGTCTCCACCTCTGTTGTCCCTCTCGCTCTACTTTGCTTCTTCTAGGTCTTTCCCAAAAAAATAGACCTCCTTTGTTTCTATCCATCCTCCCACACACTTCTTGCATGTGTGACAGGAACGTGGTGGGTGGTAAAAAGAGTCAGCTGTAAGGCATCAAGGTTCCAGATGGAATTTTCCATCATGCATAGAAGCCTTGGACCATAGAAGAGCAAGAGGGAATTAGCGAAGCCGGGCCCAGGCCGTCCACCGAGTCCCTGGAGCGTGCCTTGGGTGTGCAGGGTGCACGTCCTAATCACCTGCTGTCCTGAACCTTTGGTCTCCTGAATGCTTTGAGCCTACTTTGGAGTGTAGTGGGATCCAAGAAATGCAGGAGCCATGCACGTGCGCAGGAGCCGCAGGCATGCACAGGCGCGCGCACATGCAGGATGGCTGCCACAGCACCACAGGATCTTGCACTATTCCAGAGCAGCGAACACACATTCCCACTTCCATTCCCAGCTGGTAAACCGTGACCTTCTGCAAGCCCTCCTCATCTCCCACTGTCTCCTAGGGCTTCCATGCCAAATGCTTGTCTAGACTCTTCCCTTTTGGTCTTTGGGGAAATGCGAACTTTGCCTTAAATGTGTGCCAGACTGCGTGGAATCTTTTTATAGGTTGTAAATGCCATGAAAATTGTAGTCGTACTGAAAAGCACCTCTCGTTTTCTAAATTGTCATGTTTTCAAGCAGCTCAGGTTTTGATTTGTTTTTTGGCTGGGGTTGTTCTTCTGTAGCAAGAAAAGGTAATGTGGAAGGAGGAGGAACAGAGACCCGGTGTTGCTTGTATTTGTCATCTCTGCTGAGATGTAGAGGATGGAGCAATGTGTGATAGCCAAGGTGGGGCGGCGGTGAGGATTTCACACCTTTGGGTCCCGACTTCTCCTAAATGGACCTTATTAAGAGAGACGCGTGAGTCTAACATTTCTAACAATAACAACAACAACAACACAAAACCCATTTAGAAGTATCATACTTTAATATAATGGAAGATGAACTTAAACACAAATAACAGTACAAGCCCTGAGCTCTTCCAGTGGTTAAAAGTAGAGTTACGCTTTTGCAAACCTCTCCACCGCTCCCCAGAAGGCTTTTTCCGCTCTCTGCGGCTATGTCATTGAAGACTATTTTTAGCACCCTACTTATTATAGATACTCATAATTGAATGAGTAAATGGAAATTAAGTCTCTCTTTTCAGTAGATGAATGTTATTTCTGGGCCTCTGAAATCCTTGCAGTGACAGCGCTGTGGAAATGTGCCTGCTATTTGACCACGCTTCTGCAGCTCCTTGCCGTCAGTCTGGAATGAGAATGAGAGTTCCTAACAGATTTTTTCAATCGTTGGTTTAGCCTAATGACTATTGAGAGCATAATCTCCAGGAGCACCATAGGCAGACCCGAAGAAAGGTTGTAGGATTTTGGTGTTCTTCTGGGTTTGAAGTCAAGTACTGTTTTGATTCTATAATATTATAAGATCATGTGTTGAAAGTTGTCATTTTATCGTCGCTGCATTGAAACCTGGTGTTATGGATGATTTGTTCTGTGCTGTTTGCGACACACCCTTTGGAGAGGGCATTGTGGAATGCTCGGTGTGGCCGTGCATTTGTAGACCTCTTACTGCAGGCTGTGGGCTTGTGTCTGTATATGACTTAGGCCTTCCTCATGGAAGCATGGCCCACCCACTGCATCACAGACACGGTGGCCCTGTTGGGAACCTGCTAGCGTAGAAGATGGGTAGCATTGTGTATTTCCTGGGAAACAGAAATGTACAGCGTTAGCCGTTTTTGCATGGTCTAGCTGTTGAGGCAGTGTGTCTGTCTTCCCCAGAATGCTTCTTGGCAGATTTTATGGAGGTCAGCTGCTAAATCACTTGAGTTTTGAACTCACTATTTTTCATCAACTTTTAGAAATTCCAAACGGTCAACACTATCTCAAGAACATTTAGTAGAATTCAACACAGCAGTTGTTCTCAACCTCTTAAAAAAAAATTTTAAAAAAGGTAATTCCTGTTTCTCTCCCTTTTATTCTAAAATCTTATGTCTTTTCTCCTCTTTTATTTCTCTTTAAATGGACGATTCTCAACGATGTTCTCATAGGTAAATTCTCTCCCTTCCTCCCTCCCTCCCTCCTCGTCTGTCTCCCTCTTCCTCCCATCTTTTTTTCCCTTTCTGTCTCTTTTTCTCTGTCTACCTTGCTCTCTCTGTCTCGTCCTCTCCCTGTTTTTCTATTTCCCTGTCTCTCTGTACTTGTCTCTGTCCATTACCCATTCTCCCCCTTGTCTCCCTCTTTCTCTCCTCCCTCCTCTCTGTTTTAAGAATAGCTGAGCAGCACTGTTCTGCCTGGCATGACTCTTGTAGCTTATTTCATGGAAGCAAAGAAGACAGATTTGCACATGTAAAATTATTTTTAAGCCCCATGTATTTCTCCTTATTTCAATTTCTTCCGCACCACTCCCAAAGCAATACTGATTACCCTGCCCCGCTGGAATCACTGTATTTTATGATGTGTGAAAAAGAATGAGAATTACAATGAAAAGACCAGTTCGACACACTTTGGTATGTATGCTGTGCACCAGCCGATGTTTTGTTTTCTGGAGTATTTCAGAAAAGCATCTTGTAGTCAGTGCCTTTGGCGTTGTGGTATGGAATCGTCTTTCTAGCTACTCAACGATGCATGCTGTTAGAGTGGGAAGGAGGCTATGAGCAATCTGTGAACAAAAGGACATGGTGGAGTTCCAATAAAACTTTATTCACAGACAGAGATAGTAGGGTGTCGCTTAGCAACCCCCAACTAGAGCAAGTAGACCTCCAAGGCGTTTTCCCTTTGTAAAATGAGGGAACTAATACACAAGTTTCCCTTGTTCATAGGAGATCCACTGAAAAGTCCTCAGTGGATACCTGCAGTCATAGATCTCACCAAACCCCATTTCTGTTGTTTTCCTGTTTTCCCATCATGTCAGGCTTAACCTGCCCTTCCCCGTTCTATGCCCCAGGGACAACAGGCTGACCTTGGGTTTACGATCCTGCTGCCTCAGTGTCCCAAATGCTTGGATTACTGCTGCACTTTACTCCGCTGTTCAATGAAATAAGGGTGATTTGAGCTTAAGCCCTGGGACCCTGCAAGAGTCAGTTGTTGTGCTGAGTGAGATAGCTACCAAGCAGTTGCCATGAGGATAGCGTATACCACGTGGTTACCCTGAAAAATGGGCACTCTTAATCCTCTGAGAAATGCAGTTGTACAGTTCAAGGTTTCACCACACTACTCACAATGGTGTGCAGTTTAAGCTTGCACATTGTTCTACTTCTAGAGTTTTGCCATTTAATATCTTTACAACCTATTAGACCTTGGGTATCTGAAACGTGAGCAAAAGAGATCAAGACTGGGCATCCCTCCTGCCTTACCAAGTTTGTTCTTATCAGTTGTTTGGTTTTGCACATCTGGAGACATAACCCAGGCCTCGCACTGAGCGACATCCCCACCTAAACTCAAACTCATGATCCTCTGACTCGGGCTGTGGGAGTGCCAGGATTACAGTTGTAAAGATTCAGCTAATGACATAGGGACAGTCAATTACAGCCAATTTGTGAAACCTCCGGTCCTGGGCCTCAGTATATGTTAAGTTTTCCATGTAAGTGGCATCATAAGATTGCTTGAATTCATGAAGCATGTTCTTAATGGATGCCTATGCTGTACAAGCATCTAAAGCAAAAATCAACAGATAACTAAAAGATCAAAGATCTACTGTATTGTTAGGCAGCAGGTCTGATGGTGTCTTTCTGAGTGTTTCCGAGAATTATGGCTTTAAGTTCCACAACCTTAGAAAACCTTTAGGGAGAGCTGCCTCAGAACTGGCCATGAGTTTCCTCTACTACTGAGCAGTTGTTTGTTTCTATCTCTTTGAGCTGGGGCTGGCATGTGGAGCATGCTTACGGTACTGCCTGAGGTTGAATAGAGATGGCTGGATGACCAGTGGTATGCAGTCATGGTAACTAAGCAGTGTACAGTTGGATTTTGAAACACATTTTGCCCTGGAGTTTTAATGTCCTTGGCCTTCCTGGTCTTGGAGGATGTCGTGCGGTGTAATAAAAACCAGTGAATACACAGTGCAGCCCTAAAGGAGACCTGGAATTGTTTTCGTAAGTATGAGGTTGGCATCATAGAGAAGCTCATGGCCATGGCTTCCTCCGTACCATGTACGATGCCACCCATGAGGTGGACGTGCAGGACTGTGCAGCAAATGGCCAGAGAGTTCATGGACTGCAATACTGGACATGCGTGGCTTTACACTCCCCGCAGAACAACACGCTGTAAAATGGCGAAGCATTTTAACTGGAGGTTGGAGAATATTTGTGGCTCTGATTAGTCCCTGAAATGGTGCCGCTGTCAGCATGCCCGAGCGAACGTGTGGTACTGCTGAAGGAAGCGGCTCAGGAGGGCGTAAATTCAGACTCAGACGAGCCTCACAGAGAGCAGCAGAGCTGGCGGGGTTACGGCGCCGTGGGTTACGGGGGAGCTGGTGTCACCCCAAGTGTAATCATGACGTTGTGTGAGCTGTGCGGTTCCCTCTGGTCATTTCTCCAATCGGAATCAGCTAATAAGAGACAACAGAATTCAGGGGAAAAGGATTTCCAGTTCCTTCCAACAGCACTCATTATCTCCATAGTAAATTAGAGCGCTTGTCCGTGTAATGAGCCAGAGTACCCCCTTGTCATTAAGCTGAACAAGCCAGCCGGCCTCTCGCGTCAGGTCGTAGGGCCTGGCTTGATTGCCCCTTGATGAAGCCGACACAAGTTTTTACATCACTGGCGACAGGTTCTGTTGAATATGAAATAAATTTGGAAGTTGC
>PVKN010017093.1:0-17516 GCA_004027915.1 Capromys pilorides | reverse complement strand
GCCACCTCTGCCGATTGGCTCGTGCTGCCCTGCGGCTTCCTGCCTGTGAGCCCCCCAGAACCAGGCTGCGCAGAGCTCTCCTGTGCCACCACAGGCCCGGGCAGCAGGGCCTCTCTGCTTGTCTGTCTGCACTCAGAGCTGAGCCCTGCAGCCAAATCTGGAGCGCGTTTGCAGTGCAGAGTAAGCGTGTGAGGCTAATGTGGTTGGCGGGCCTCTGAGCTCATGTCCTGCACGCTGCTGCTGGCTGTGGGTGGGTGTTTGGGGATGGATTATGGTGGATGGTTTTTGTTAGAAGTTGCCACTGCACATTCTGAGCCATGAAGGGTGATTGCACTCAGGATTTTGACCAGATCTTTGGTCACAGTTGCGCTTGCACAGGGGATTTTATACATATGTGTAGGATTCCCACTCCTGTCACTTGAAGGAGTAACCCAGCTGCAGACTCAAGAGGCCGAACCACACCATACACAGCCCTACAGCTTTTCCTAGGAATGGTCAACTTTGTGCTAGAAAAGCCAGTCACGAAGCCCGCACGCATGGCTCGATCAACTCCGGGGCCCCTGACAACCCACACACGGGGAGCAGGGAGCTGCTGGGGTACTGGAACAGGTACCTGCACAGCCCCTCGGGGCTACAGGCTGTGCTCTTGTCCACATCTCCCGGGTAGCATCAATCCCGTGGCCTGGGGATTCTTGGAGCATTTCCTGTTGGGAAAGTACTGCAAGAAGACAAAGTATTGGCCAGAGGATGAATCATTTGCAGATGGACACATCCGGGGATGCTTGAGTTTTCTGGCACAACAGAGACTGGCACCAAGGGGGCAGGGGCTGGTACTTGGGCAAGCCGTGAGGTGTAAGCCTGTGTGGCCTTGGTTCCCAGCAATAACAGCACACACCAAGCTTCTCTGTGTTCTAACATTCCAATGTCAAAATGTTAACATACCCCACTGTACACTTGGGAAAGCCCTAGTGGCATGGTCACTCAGAGTCACCGTGACATTAACCACTTCCGCTTCCCTCCTTCTCACTTGTACTTTAGCTGTGGAACTATGTTCATGCTTTATGTAACAATGGTGTCACATAACTGGGGACTCCCAGAGCCCAACGCAGGTGAAAGACGGACCCGCAGCAACGTCTTCCCTGGACACGGCCGTTCCTTCCTGCTGGCCGGTCTGGTGGCACCGGCTTTGTCTTCACCACTGAGTCTTGTTCCTGGATGCTGCTATGGACACTCACTAGGACAGTGGGCCGGTGCTGGGCATCACCATTCTGAAGGTCCAGCCTGATCATTTTTTAAGTGCACACACTTGTTGTTTAAATAAATACACATAAATAAATACACACAGCTGCTGTTTCAGGAAAGTTGATGCACAAACCACGCCCCATCAGGAAGGATGCACATGAGCAGGGTGGAGAGAGACTAGCACGAGGTACAGGTGGCCCCACTGCTGACCTCATGGTGATCATCTCAGGGGTGCATGGAGGTACAGGGGAGGAAGGTGGCAGGGAGGAGGGGTGGGGAGAGGACTTCTCAGAGCCTGCTTTCCCGGGAGGGGCTGGGGGCAGCAGTGCAAGATCAGGGCCGGTGTGGCTCCCTGGGTGCTAGTGTGCGGTGGATGCCCACTTTGGTGTCACTGCCCCTGAACACAGACCTGCATCCGGCAGACCCACTATGGGGTGGCTGGTGTGGCTCTCTTTGCCCGGTCCTGGGATATGCTCAATGCTTGGCTGCTCTTATTCTGAAAGGACTCATCTGAACCGTTGAGCGTTAGGTGCTGATACCGCGCATGCATGCTGTGTGCAGTTTCCGTATGTGTGTCTTTGTACACAGTATGCCCATGCACATCCCACAGCTGATTAGGCAACATTGGTTCTGAGTGCAGATTAGGCCACTGAAGGCATGGAAGGAGGACCGTGGCAGACAGAAGCCACACCAGCCCGAGGCGTCTGCTGCTCCTGCTGTGTCTGGACCCTGGGCCACGGCCTCTGCTAGCAGGAACACATAACCTGATCCCACCCATGGGAGCCCCTCTTTCTCTCATGTGCCTTATTGGGGTTCCCCCAATCACTTGCTCCCTTGGCCCCCACAGAGTTCCTACTGAGGCTGCCACTCTCTCACCCCAACCCCTCTTCAGGGCTTAGCCAGAGATCTTGGAAAGTATCTCCTGCAGATAAAGGGCGTGGCAATAATGTATGTGCATGTGGTAGTCATACAATTATGCATGTGTACATATAATGTATGTGTGTAGAATACATATGCACGTGTATATTTGCATATGTATCTATGCATATATATGTATGTTTATAACATGTATGCACAGATGTGTGCTGATACCGTGCACGCATGCTGTGTGCAGTTTACGTGTGTGCGTCTCTGTATGCAGTGTGCCCTGCACATCCCCCAGCTGCTAGCCCACTCACTAGCACAACCAGTGAGAGCAGACAAAGCTCCACCCAGGAAGGGCTCAGCAGGCCTCAGCCTACAGCAGCTGCAAGCCAGGGGCGGCACTGGGCTGCCCGGGCATGCGCTGCCCCTGGGTGCCTGGAGCTGGCCTCGCCCAGCTCCTGCCCAGCCCTCACCTTGGTCCTCCTGTGCCTTAGGGTCTCCCTGCCCTGCATATCCTTCACATGGCTCAGAGCAGTTTCAGGTATGCAAGCTGCCCAGGGGCTCAGCAGTGCCCCATGCCACTCCCTGGCCCCCTTACCTGGGAGAGACAGGGTGACGAGCACTTTCCTCACTTCCCCATCCAGCAGTGTGCCAGGTCTGCACCTGGTGCAAGGGAGATACGAAGTCCATTTGTGGGTCTGAGCACAGGGCAAACATCTCAGATGCGAATGCCTGCCCCCAGAGCAGGCTGCAAAATGGGGAGGTACAGACGTGGATGGGAGGAGAGTGTCCTGGCAGCCCTGGGACCATGTGGTCCATTGCAGGGAGAGGAGGAGGCCTGAGGGGAGGGTGTGGATTCCCAGGACTTGCTTTGTAACCTTTCCAGCCTGCTAACCCTCCACTGAGCTCAGGTGTTCCTGGGAGTGCAGCACCCCTGTCCCTGCGCAGTGCCAGTTGGGAAGGGAGGGGAGGAGCCTGCCCTTGCGCGGGGCTGGGAACACCCAGGAGGAGCTCAGCATGGGGACACAGATGGGAGGATGTGTGCTGCCACCTGGGGCTCCTTCTCCCCTCAGAAGCGTCTCCTGGGAGGGTGAATGGTTCAGCCCACAAGCACATTGAGCGCAAGCAGCAGGACAGGGCCAGGACCCGAAGTGGGGAGTGAGCCAGGTCTGCCCCAACACTGCCTGACCTCTCTAGTAAATGAGGTCACTTGCAGGGGGCTCCGCGGGGGGCGGCGCTCACCTCTACATCACTGAAAGAGGGTGGGCTCTGAACCTTCTCCTCTGCCCCCTGCTGCTTGGCCTCAGAGAGCGGAGTGCGGACCCCTCCGACAGCAGGGTCGCAGGCCCAGCCTGGCTGCAGCAGTGGGACTGGCGCCCAGGCCGCACATCCGCGGCAGGCTGTGCTCACCTGCTCGCGCTCCCCAGGACCTCCGGGAGCTCCTCAGTGACTTCCGCTCAGTCCTTCAATGCTGAGCGCACTGTTCTGATGGACAGATAATCTGACTGGCACAACCACAGATGTCAGGCACCAACCAACCTTTATCCTAATCCAAGCTGAAGCATACCGGGTCCCCACTGGCATCCCTTAGGTAAACAGCAGAGGCTGGAAGAAGGCACGCAGTGCCCTCATGGACTCTCGCCGTTGCCAACTCCTCCACCAGAAAAGCCTCTCTCCTGGCTCCTGCCCTTGACTCTGCTCTCCAGCTGCAGGGCTAGGAAACCCGCCTCTTCGGGCTGGGCTTGGGCTGCCCACTCAGTCTTGCTGAGGCGCTTCAGGCCCTCCTGGGGCTGCTGCTCCGCTGCTGCCTGCACGCTTCAGGAGGACCTTGAGGCAGCAGGGAGCCATCAGCCCTGGGGCTCTCGCAGGACGAGGCGGGCTCTTGAGGAGCATGACACATGGAAGCCGACTCCAGACCCATCCGCGCACACGCTGACGTCCAAGTGATAATTCAAGCCACCTGCGTCGCGTTTCGTGTGTGACTGACGCTACCCAAAAGCCAGGCAGCCACAGCTGTCAGTGCGCTCTCCTTCCACATTTGCATGTTTCAAAGGATTCCAGGGCAGCGAAACGTGGAACTCATTGTCCCTTCCCGTGTGATCCTATTACGCCGTGTCGAATCCGATACACTTCACAGGGACGTGCACATTGCATGGCTCATGCTGGCCTTCGGCCCTGCTCTCTTGGCATTTCCAGTTAGAGAGCTGACTGCCTGGCCCTGGAATAGGATGCAGGGAGGCCTTAGCAGGATTTGCGCCTCATCACAGAGAGAAGGGACCCAGGGAGGCGGCGCTGAGCACTGTTCCTGGTGGCCTGGGGCTGATGTGGTCACGCACTAGGTGTGGCAGTGAGGTGCCACAGAAGGACAGACTCAGAGCTAAGCAGGAGGCAGGGAGCAGCTGGGGAAGGACCGTGGCCTGGGAGGTAGGTGGGCGCCACAAGTGCGGGGCAGGGCCAGTGCCCTCGCTTCCGCCACCCTCCTGGTGATCAGGGGCTATCCAAGCCTCTCTTCCTCGTCAGTCTACGCTGCCCTCTGTCTTTATGCCCTGTGCTCCATTTCGAGCCTTCCTCCTCGGAGACACCCTGATTCTCACCAGACCACGTCTGCCCCCACCCTGGAGGAAAGCAGACATGACCGCCTACCAGCCTGCCGCCCCCGGCGTGCCCAGGCCCTCTCTGTTGGAATTGCACCTGGTGGGAGCCTCGGGGCACTTAGAGAAGCAGCCTGGGCTCACGTCTCCTCAGCGGGCCTTGCTGGGCCATGGCTCCGTGAGCTCAAGCGCTATCCACCACACCCTGCCCCGTCCGGTGGAAGGAAGCTGAGTGGCGGCTCCTCCCGCGTATGGGAATAGCGAAGGTCCACCAGCGAAGGTCTGCCTGCACCAGGAGCTGTTTCTGGTCAGACACTGGACTACAACTCAGGTTCTGCCACTACAGAAGCTTATAGATGACACCGTCACCAGCGGCAGGGACGCCAGCCTCCAGGTGCTCGTCCTGCAGCCCACTGAGGAGGCTGAGGAGCCAGAGAAGACTGAGCAGGGAGGCCTTGCCCTTCTGGACTGGTGCATCTGCTCTGCCCTTCTGTGGGTGAAGCAGCACCCACAGAAACCCCATGGGACCCCAGAACCCACCCACCTGGCATCCGTTTCCAGATGTGTGCTGGCTTCCCAAGGGGCTGGCTTGGCTCCTTCAGTTTTGTGTTGCTCTTGAGGGCAGGTGAGGACCTGATGGGCAGACACTGCCTGAAGAGACGGACGGGGCTGATGTGGCTCCATCCTATCTCTCCAAGTCCAGAGTGTCTCAGCCCCCAGGGTCTCAGCAGACTCCCAGGGAGATAAGGGCTGAGGCAGGTCTTTGGCAAGATTCATTCATGCAGAGCTGTCTGCTCTGAGCCAAGAGTAGACCCCACTGCAAGCCAAAACTCGAGGTCTTCTCTGTCACTCCGAGTTTACCTTGTAATTTTTACTGAGTAGTGACTTTCATCCAAAGGGCCCTTGTAAGGAAACTGGGATAGACTGAATTATGCCCCCAAATCCTGGGCTAGAGGCCTACACCTCAAAGGTGGTGTTTGAGATGAGGGTTTGAGAGGGATCAGGGCTGGAACAACTGGCGAGGGCGGGGTCTCCATGGAGGTGTCACAGCCCTAAAGCCTTGACTAGAGACAGCTCACCATTCCTCCGCCTCCAGCCTGTGGGGCCAGAGGGAGAGCCTGACAGCCAGGAGCTCCCATGGAGGGAGCCGAGCTGGCTCCTTGGCTTCGGACTTCTGGGCTCTGCAGCTGCAAGAAGAGAGCTCTGGCCGTGTCCGCCATCCAGTCTGTGTGCGTGTTGTGCAGCGGGGCAGTCTGATCCAGGACAAAAACAGATGGTGGCATGTTTATGCAAATAACGGTGACACCAATGAAGGTCTACACCAGTGTCCTATTGCAGAGGGTGACAGGTGAGCCCCTGGGGTGCCGATTCAATCCTTACAGGGACAGCCTTGCATCTGAGAGGACTGGAGGACCACACACAGCCTGGTCACTCCACTGCTAGCCACACCATGGGATGGTCAGGCACCAGGCCAGGGACTAGGGGCTCCAGCCATGCACTTGGGGCACACAGGCAGAGGAAACAAGGGACAGACAGCTCTACCCAGCAGAGAGGGCTTTGCGGTAGTGACCACCGACTACGTGGGACAAAATCCACGGGCACGGTGCCTCTGTGGCGGGGGTGTCGCTCATCTCAGCCAGCGCTCCAAGCCTTTTCTTCCATGTCATCCTGTCGCTCAAGATTCCTGTTCTTCTGGAAACATGTTGAGAGATTTCAACAGAAGCTGGGGCAATCAGAGTGTCTTTGGTTTCGAAATATAAAAAAGTGAAACAGCAAGACACACAAGCATCTTATGTCACTGTTTTTATTTGAAGTGTTTGAGTTTTTAAAATAACACAAATACATAATGAGCCTATGACTATGTTTAAGTGGGCACTGCAGCAGGACCTGCACACACAGTTCTACGACAAGTGTTTGCAGTATTGGGAGGGAAGTTCATGCCTACTTTTTCTCTGTAATTTCCTATACAACTGGGTAATGCTTAAGAAACAAAGACCCAGTCGGTGTCTCATGGGTGGTCCCGGCTGCTGTGGTCCTCAGCCACACAAGTACAGAGATGGTGAGTGGTCTCAGGAGCTGCAGCCCCAGGGACAAGCATCTCGGACACCCCAGAGGTTGGAGTACAGATACTGCTCTGCAAGATAAGCTGTAGGACTCGCAGAGAGGCCCACCGTGGGATGGGTCCTTCCTGGGCCAGCCCTGAGGCGTCTGAACTGCGCACACAGACAGCAGAGAGGAAAGGCGCCCCCAGTGGCCAGCCTCACTAATAGCCTCCATGTGCAGCTGCAAATAGAAAACGCCTGAGAAAGTGGGGTTTTCACGGGGTCCTTTTGATTCTATCGAGAAGACACTGTTCAGAGATGACGGGATCCTGGGGATGCCACAGGTCTACGACATGAAGCGCTGGTCTGTAGCCAGTGCTGAGGTCATCCCTGCCTGCCTGAGTCCACACTAAATGTACACCAAGGACCAGGCGCACGCAGCTTCTCCGGCCTGCCTCTGGAAAGTGACGTCTTTCGCTCCCTCATTCCACATCTGTGGACAGAGCCACACCACTGTGCCAGAAATGGACAAAGTGCTCTCAAGAAGCAAGCTTTGTGGGTGCAAAAAGGAAAGAAATGTCGGCAATGCATCCAGGGCTCTGTGTGTGCCTGAGAGCATTGGCAGAGGGCCTTGGAAAGGTACCCGAGCGGTGACAGGGGACAGGGCTCTGGGCCATCCGCCCTGCTGTCCACGTGCATGGGTCTGCCTCTGAAGGGAAAGTGCCCAGAGGAAAGCACTGCAACTGATTGGAAATGCACCCGACTGATAAATCAAATAAGAATGCCCTAGACTGGCGGCTCCAGGGAGACTAATCCGCAACGCTTTTCTGCACCTTGAAGGTAACCAGCTGGGGTCGTTAGGGGTCTTCCTTTCCAAGTTCTGCTTAAATGAATGCTTTTGCTTTTCATAGTCAATCTGTATTTCATCAATGAGACCAAAGGCAGCCTCCAAGTCCCCAAAAGAAGTGGGCGTGGGAAGCCTACGCGGGTTCCGCACACAGCAAAGATAAGTTCTACGTTTCTCTCAGGCATGGAAGTCTCAGGACCATGAAAAATGACATGCCCCTACAGAATTATCAGATGGCACTTGCACCGTGCCACAGCCAGGGTATAAAATAGAGAAAACAGAAGAGAGGTTTTATGAAATAAGAGATGCAAGTGTGACTGGAGCTGGACTTATTGAGAGAAAGAGATGAACCGAGCCACATGAAGAAGATCTTTGTTTGAGAGTCCCGGGTAGACAGTGGTCCTTGGTGAATCCGTGGCTATGCAGTGGTGGCCCCTGAGAGCTCATGTGATGACATAATGAATGTCCGTCAACAGTATAATCCATCGTATCTGGAAGTACACCCTGTACACATACACTCGCTATGTGGCTTCTCAAACCTAAGGAAGAAGCGTTGGGGGGGAGGGGGTGGCTTGCACGTTTATGTCCAAACTCACAGGCAAAGCTGTTCTCCTAGCCTGTGGAGCTCTGCTAGACCATCAGGTGCCAGCTGCTGAGATCAGGACTGGTAGAAAGTCTATGAACAATGGGTTTGGGCTGTGGGCAGAGCGGTGTTATTATGCCGGATTTGGTAAGAGGAATATGCAACCCTAAGAAACGTGGACAATTCTTGCTGATGCGCCAACAATGGAGAGCCAGAGCTGTGACAAGAACAGGGTGACACGACCACATGATGGGTGACACGACTCTCAGCATTAAGGTCCCTGTGGCTCTCACCCTACAGGGCAGCAGCTGTGGCCTGGAGAGCCGTCAGCCTGCTTCTGTGGCTGCTCTTGCCCTTCGCTGAGACATCTCTTAGCAGCAGTAGCCGGTGGTGGGACCCCACTCCGGTCTTCCCTGGGATTCAGACATGGAGTGTTTTCCTCCTGTGGCAAAAGAGTGATTCTCAGGGTGTTGCTCTTGGGTCTTGGGGAGCCTTAAAAGGCAGCAGTTGACCAGAGAGATACAGGCCACAGGGACCACATATTAGAAATACATTTTTTGGGGTGGGGGGAGCATGACAGATCTCAGGTAATAAAGGCATGTGTTAAATTAGAAGGCAAATTTCTTAAGTGGAAGTCAATGATCTGACTTATTTTAAGTAGTGAAATCTAGCTTTTCATGAATTAGGGAATCGTAAATATATATTTGAACTCAAATACTCGAGTATACATTCAGATCTTTGGAAAAAATAAAAGTCATTTTACTCTTAGCTATTAACCATGTAGACTGAAAAGGCAATATCAGACCAAGCTGGTAGGGAACGTGTTAATTCCACCTTCCACAATAAAGAATCTATTTACAGAGCGTGACTTCAACTTCAATTGAAAGGAACAAACTATATGTTCTGCAGTTAAAGAATTAATCAGAGGATGTATAAAACCCTTGGCCATGGAATGCACATGAATTGAATTAATGTGTACACCTTGTCAACTCTACATAAGCAGTCAGAGGTCCACAGGAAACACAAAAGAAGTGGCTTATTTGACATAAAATTTATAAAGTAGAATAAAATACAGGAGGTGTCACGTGGCTTCATCCTGGCGATATTGTTGCTGCATGTCCAGCATTCTTCTGTCCTTCTGCTGACTTGCAAAGCTGCCCATGTCCTAAGCAGCTAATGCCCAGGTGCTAAGCAGAGATACTGGAGGCCCAGGATGCTTAGCAGAATTCTATTCACTGGGGCTTGGGAGAGCTAGAAAGCATTCTGCTCAGCTCTGGCTCTGCTCTCTGCCTCAGAAGCACAGTGCACCTCTGAGCCAGGCTGGTTGGTCTGCTGGAGACACTGACAGATCTGCAGCCCCGGGGTGGATCCCTATATGCCAGCGACGGCTTTCTGTCTTCTGCCAACTGCAAAAATTTGCCTCTGCCTGACCCAGCCAGTGAGGTTAGGTTTTCTGATCTCCGTGTTTTACAAATAAGGTCAATTCCTAGCAAGTGAAGGGCCAAGAATAGCATTCTCTCCTGTCTGCCATCAGTGCTTTTGCTTTGTAAATAGCTCAGATTGTAGTCTTTTTGCCTGGTACTCACTGTTCAGGATTTTGGATTAAAGTTTCCATGTCCTTCAATGCTCCCAAGTGTGAGATTCAAACTCATGGGATGCAGATGTCCCTGACAAGCAGCAGTGTGTTCATAGCAGCAGATGCCTGGGTATGCCAGGGCCAGGGCCAGGGCCAGGGCCAGGAAGCCCTGAATGACTGACCCACTTAGACAACACACATAGGCAAGAGCAAGAATAGACAAGTGTTGTCAGCACGTATTATGGTGACTTGTCTGCATTTCTGTGTAAAAATGTGTAACTGATTTTATCATATTTTATAGGGATTTATTAGAATATCAATGATTGATGGAAAATATCAATTTCAAGTTAAGTCTAAGACAGTTAACATTCAGAAAGAGAGTGATGCCTTTGTTAAGTACCTATGTTATAGAGTGATAGTATCACCAAGCTTCTCTCCTGGAAGATTAAGAATGTAAGTTTACAGACCAAAAATGAGAGAAAAGAAGGGCTATAAGGATGGGTAAATCCTGAGGGGATTTGACTGAAATTGGGATATACAAAGGTTACATGTTTTGTTACACAGGTCTGGTTTTAACTTGCCCTTAACCACCCAGCAGAAAAGTTTAACCATGAGGCAAGAAAAAGTAAAGCTAGATTAGTACGCTGAGCTGTAAAAGGTTTGAATCAATAGCTTCTGACATTGCCAGTTCTGCCAATAACCCATTGCTATCATGAAATATTGCTGTATGCATGCAACTACTTTGTTTTAGTTCAATGAGAAGAAATTTTTGTATCAATAATGATTAGAAAAAGTATCATGTCTTCATCCCCTGTGCTCTAAATAACTACTATTAGGACAACAACATACATTGTGTCCATTATTGGGAGTGTAGTAGTAATCTGTTTTGAAACTGTCGCACTATTATTTCCTATTAAAAGTAATTTTTTTTACAAAAAGGTAAGAGAAGGGTGATTTATCTGCAGCACCATGGTACAATATATTGAACACAGCTTCTAGACCGAAGACATATTACAAATGGCTACACGGCCAATAGGTCAAGTGATTTTCAAAGTTTGGCCTATGTAATGGAGTGTCGTATTTGGGAGGCAACCATCTTCCTCTGCTCCATCACCATCGGCCGCCTCCTTGTCACCATCTCTGTCACCATCAGCTCCATCACGACCACCATCCCACCGCCCTCCATGCCATCTTTGTCACCACCACCACCGCCACAGCCACCCCAGTCCCCTGAACTTAGCCTTGTGTGGACACTCACTCTTCTTCTCAGCTAGCCTCCTTGCTGGCATTTGGCTTTCCTGTTTATGACCACATCAGTTTCAGAAGCTTCAGCGCCTTTCAGAACTCCAGCTGTGACCTTTGTGAATATGACTTACGAGCCCCTTAGTGTGCTACCAAAGTGCTCCCGCATAGCGGTGCTTGGCAAGGGTACAGGAGCCTCTGCAAATGGAGAAGGGGGACACGCAGGAGAGGGGCTCCAGCACGACAGCCCTGTCCCAGGCATCAGGGATGCAGGCCACCGTGCCAGACTGCAGGCCTCGCCCTGGGCCGCTGCTTCCCCTCTTGAGTCTTCCCGTCCCCTGCCCCACCCCCGCTCTCCAGCCTCCCGGACACTGTCCTGCGCAGCTCCCTTCAGGACCAACGCAGCTCCACCTCCCCACGGAACATGTGCTGGCAGCCGTCCTCCCCCATGTCCCTTTCCTTCCAAAAAAGGCTTCTCTGTGCCACTGTCACCCGCAGTGCTGGGCTGGACTTGTGAGCACAGCCTCCCTTCCTGAGCTGCGAGTGTGGGAGGAGACAGACCTGGAGGACGCAGAGAACCCGGAGGACACCGGTGGGTGGCTAAGAGGCTGCTGCACCTAGTGGGGGCGAAGTGGGACCTGTCCTTGCGACAGACATGTCTACGCTTACTTGTTTGCTGTAGCTTGCATCTTCACATGAGCCTGCCCTTCCGTGGCTGAGGACACGGGGACACAGGAGCCCTGCTGTGCATCTCCAGTGTCTGTTATGCTCAAGAATGTATTTTGGGGAATGGGGTGGGAGTGGGGTTCTTGTCCATTTCATAACTTCCTTATTGAAAAGTGAGTTTCCTTCCGCTCCAGGCCCCCTCACTTTCTGCCAACTTGGGGGATCCGCTGTATTCTAATTTTGCAATCTGTGGCTCGGGGCTATGGAAAGGCTCCCAACTCGCTGAAGTCTCCTCAGTGCGCCCGTGGCTCTTCATTGGCTGCATCACCCATATGTGACGGCCCAACCTCTGCTCTTAATAAATGAACGAGATGAATAAAAGACAAAAACAAGCTGGGACAGGGAAACTCCAGAAGGACCAAGCCAAGGCAGGGTGCACAGGCTGGGCCTGGGCGAGCTCAGTGGTACCCTCAAGGTCCTCTGTAGTGTGACCTAGTGACAAGCGTCTACTAGAACACTTTCACACCTCTTGTCCTGTACTAGAGCCCCGAAAAGCACAGCACAACCTGAAAGCAGGGCTGCGCCAGCTGCTCCCGGTGTTAGATGGTCTCCTCTCGTGGCAAGGGCCAATCCTGGGTGCCGGGCTCTGTTAGCTCCCAGTCTACCCCGGGAAGCACCCACCCACACCCATGCTCTGCAGCAGAGGAAGCTGAGAACCGAGTAGGCCTAAAGATTCACCAGAAAGCACACGTCCTTCCCAGGCAGGGCGAGAGCGTGCTTCCTGCTGCCCAGGGTCCTTGCCTTGACCTCCCCGGATCAGACACATTGACAACCAGACAAACGCAAAACTATGTACTCAGCCGACAAAAAAAAAAAATATTAAATACAGTTTTGATAGCATACTTTATTTTAACCTAAGAGGAATGATTAAATTCAAAGTTTAGAAATATAAAAGATTATCTAAAACACTTAAGACTGTACCTACTTCTTGGATAGCATTGACATGCAGCTGACTGAGGCCCCAAAGGCTTGATTTCTGCCTCTGCAGCCAAACTAAGCGCGCAGGCTCCAGAGACACCTTCACAAGATTCAAGGCCACGAAGGTGTTTCCCACCAAAAACTTATGCTGAGATGGCCCCCAGCTGGGGACAGAGCTCCGGCCCATCCTCCCAGTGTCCTGCAGGGCCAGTGGGCACTGGTCAACCCCAGTCCTGTTGCTCAGGGTGAGCATCCTGCTCCGAGGAGCCTCCGCTCACAGGCGTACCCGGCGCTCTCACCACGGCAGGCAAGTCGTCTTGTCATGGAAGTACATGGCGCTCTGCGCAGTCAGGCTCCTACTGCTGCTTTCTGGGGAGACTGCGCTTCACTCAGGAACAGCTTTCTCTGTCAGTGGGCTGGGGCAGGCCACAGAAGGTAGGGACAGCCACATGGGCAAGAGAAGCAGGTGGCCACATGCTGAGCCCAGCAGACTAAACCAGCTCTGCCCCTCAGGCAAGGTGCAGTTGGAGTCCCTTGGGCTATGAGCACTCAGCAGGAGCTGCTCTGGAGATCTAAAGGCGTGAGTAATGCAGCCCAAGGCCAGGCTTCAGATGCCTGAGGAGGACATGCGAAGTATATGAAATGCTGTTTCCAACGAGGGCGCTGCCCGCCCTGAATACTGGTAGTTAGTGGTTGCGTGATGCTAGGTGTGAGAGGGATTTCTGAGAACCAAAGAAAACAAACACAAAATCCCAAGAAACAGGCCAACCTGTGCACAGGAACTGTGGCACACTACAAACTGACACCCAAGCTGGGCAAGCGGGCAGGACACGATGCAGGGCGGGCGCGGAGGGCGGCGGCCACTCCTCCCAGAAGGAGAAGGTGTCTGCAGCCAGCCGACAAGGTCAGGCGGAAGTACAGCTCAAAGGCACTCAGAGGCGTCTTCACCAGCACAACTTGCGAAGGTCAACGGAGGACACATACATTGTATGTGATTAATTTTCTGAAGCCAGCCTTCCATTTTCACAGATTAAAACAATCTTTAAATACCTCATTTCTACAACGTGAATTTACATTTAAAGTACAAAGTGCAAATACTATATGCTTTTGGTTTTGCTTTTGAATTGCTCTTTGGTGAGGGAGATTCCCACATGTCTAGGCACTGCCCTGTGGATGTGAGCAGCTCATCCTTGCCTCCTGGGCTGCAAACGAGAAAAAGAGACTTTAGGTTAGGAAGTGCATGCCAGCCGCCACCTGCAGGATCTGCAGCTGGCTTCTGGGAAGGATGCCGGGAAAGCAGTACGTGAAAGCGGAGAGGAAGGAGCGGTGCCTGAGCTGCAAGGGTTGGCGAAGGCATTCTTCACTCTTTCTCCCTTGAAATAATTAAAAATACCAGGAAAATGCACCCATTGAGAAAACGAGCGTTTCCTTCCAATATTGCAAATACACTACACATGCACTGTTCTGCAGCATCTCCTACAACCTGGAGCTCATTACACAAAAATGTTTGGTAATCTAATTTACGTTTCAAATTTGAAAAAGGCACAGTTGATTTTTTAATTCTCCTTTTCATCTTTTCCACGCACTGCTCTACCTAAGAACAAATGCAACGTGAAAAGCGTGGTTACTGCACCATTGATCTCTTGGTATAATTCAGAACCCCAGCTTCCAATTACAAGCAATTCAAAATGGAAAGAGAAAGCGGCACGCAGTTTCCTGGGCTCCACTGTCCAAGAGCACCCAGTGCTACCCTGGAAGTCAACCCACTTGTCTATCTTATTATTCAACACAATTTAACTTTAAAACTTGGGCGGTTTCTGGGTTGGTGGTATTCATGTCTCATCATAAAGGCTGACAAGGTTTGAAGTGAGGGGCTGTCGCTCCTGCTCTAAGTGAAAATGTTGCTTTAATCAGTTATGGGTAAAGACAGCCCCTCGGCTATTCAAGATGGTTAGACCACACCAGGACCTGCTGGGCTGCACAGCTCTGACCGCTGGTGTCCAGGGTCTGAGGAGGATGGCTTGCCTCAATGGGCCCTGGTGACTGGTCATGTTACCTTTCAGAGCCCACTTAGGTCCTCAATTCTGCTGCCACCAGCAAGTGGCAGCCTCTCCTTTAGGGACAGTGGTCACAGCAGCCACCCTGGTTAAGATCCAGGCGGATGTTCACCGCCGCGGCTGCCGCTGCATCGGAGCACCTTAGGAGAAACTGCACAGCCTACTCTATTGTCTCCCACTGGAAGAGGCGGAGGAGTTTATTTAAAATTGCGTGGAGCCCACGTGTGCCATAATTGTCATTATCTAACCAAAACAGCCCTGGGGAAGTCTTTGTTCGCAGCTGGTAATTGCTTTCAGGCCAGCTGCGTTTTCAAGTGTAAGTGATTTGCAGTGGGATTTAAAAAGTTAAAACCATAAACATCTGCTGAACAAAGGAAAATGAATCACACATCTTTCCCAAATAAAATGGTTTTAAATTACATCCAAGGTGTATGTGTTGGAGGTCCCCACTTAAAACCCACAACAAAAACGGGCTGCCTTAGGGAACGCCGGCCTGACATCAAACAGGTGCAGACAAAATAAATAATAAATTGACTCCAGGTCAGAAAGAAAGGAGTCCTTGCTGGGCTCGGAGGCAGGGACAGTGCGCCTGCTCATTTTTGTCTCCTGGAGAGAATTCTGGTTTAGGCCTTAGCATGGACGCTGAGGGAGAGGTCACGGCTGTGTCCTCTCGCTGCACGGAGAGCTGCGGATGCAGAAACGCAAACGCAGGTTGATCACACACAGCCTGAAGCAGAAACATCAGTGGGAAGTAGCACCTATCTTACCAGGAGCACTAGAAGAAGGGGTGTCCTTGTGTCCCCCAGAGTGCATCCTATTCCTCCTACCTCTTAAGATGTGAGAAATCAGAAGGGCCCGCGCTACAAGGCAAGCAGCGTCACAAGGACCCTGCAGGCTGCCCCGACAGCTTGCCTCTCCAAGAAAGTGCCGTCCCCTCCTGCCCACCCCATCACTGTCTCCGCCGCCCGTAAGGACCCCTGCTAGTTATCCAAGGTGACACAGGACCACACTCACCTGTCTATTAGCAGTGCCTTCAGCGTTGCCTCTGGGGGCTGGGGGGAAAACAGACATCACAAATCAAATTGCTTTCACTGAACGATGGATGCACGGATTTCAGAAAGGGGCGCCTGCACGCAGCCTGGCGGTGCGTCTACTGCAGCCTCATTCACACTAACTACTTGTCTGTCTGTCTGTCTGTCTGTCTGTCTGTCTCTCTCTCTCTCTGAACATCTCTCTGTGTCTATCTTATACTTAGCATTGTGGGTTGTCAAAGTCACCATGCAAGCATTTTCGAGCCCACACGGACGTTCTCGTCCATCTTGGAAGGCTGCTGCCTTTGCCCCCATTCTGAGGGCAGATCCACTAACCAGGGAAGAATCTTTGAGCACCTTTGCAGCTCCCAAGGGAACCCAGTCTGTTCCCACAGGCAGCGGGGGTCCTTGAGTCACACGCCAACACAGGTACTCTTCTATATTAAAATTACAGCCACTTAGCATGCTTGATTCTAAGTGGTTTTACCCAAATTTTCCAGGAAAACTGAAGCTGAGGGAGAGTCGCTGCTATGCTGCTGTGTGTCCTGTGGAAGTGTTCGGGCCTCTGCGTTCTTTGTCTCTTGCTAGGAGACCCCTCAGGGTGCTCACCGCCTCCCCCCCTCCCCCACTGCTTCCTGGGCTCCGGGCCTTTGTTAGGGCTTTGCTCAGCCCTTCCGGGGTTGCTAGTTTCCCCTTCTAGTGGGCTTCCAGAACACTCCTCTGGCCTCTGGTTTCCCCCTGGCCTGTGGGCGGCCACCTTCTTGCTCCCTCCCTAAGCTCTGGTGACTTGGGCCTCACTCCCCTTCTCTGCACATCAGGGGCTCTCAGCAGGGCGGGGCTGAGACCAGATCCTCAGCGTCAGCATCTCTCTCAGCTTTTGGGTTCTTCAATTGCAAGGGGACAGGGCAAACTGAATGCTACCACTGACTGATTGATTGACTGACTGATTGATTGATTAACTGACTGATTGATATTATCCTGGAGATTGAACCAAGGGCCTTCACACTGAGCTACATACATCCCAGGCCTTTTTAAATTTTATTTTATTCAGTATTTTTGACACAGGCTCTCTCTAGGCTGCCAGACTGAGCTCACACTTGTGATTCTCCTGCTTCAGCCTCCTAGAGTGCTGGGAGGACTACACTTGCCCTCATGCTGGCCTCTCTAGCCTCCCCTGGAAAACTTGTCTCTCCTCCCCCATTTCCAGGACAGGGCTGCTGGCTCTGAACTGCTCAGGGCAAATTCCCAGCATCACCACCCTGCTGAGCCTCCTGCGCTCACCACCGTCAGCACGTCCGCTGGCCGCCCTGGCAAGCTCTCTAGGCACAGCTCCACACACCCTGGGCAAGCCGCCCCCACTCCTGGGAACCCACATACCCCTCCCCACACCCCCTTCAGCCCCTTCTGTCTTGATGCCTTCAAAGCACACCTGGACCAGTCTTCCCTGCCGAGCCTTCCACAGCCTCTCACTCACCCAGGGGCTGGGCCAGCGTCTCCTGCGTCCTGTCCACACCTTCCTCAGTGCTTGCCCACATGCCTTCCGGCTCATCTGCACTTACTCACCAGGTTGTCCTGGTGCACCCCTGACCTCCTCAGCACCTGGTCACCCTGAGCCCTGGGTGGCCTCGCCCATCCCGTGTCTTGCTTCTACACCAGACTGTGAGCCTGGAGATCCCAGGTAGCCCCCACTTCCTGTTGCTTCAACAGTGCCCAGATGGTGTGCGGAAGGTGGAAGAGGCACTTGCTGGCCCAGCACGTCCACTGACCGTTGACATTAGCTATGCAATAAAAATCTAC
>PVKN010017092.1:0-17523 GCA_004027915.1 Capromys pilorides | reverse complement strand
TTTTCAAAGCAGAGAGCATTCAACTCAAGTAGTTGTGAGTAATATCGCTTTTTCTAGAACATATGGAAGAATGCCCCACAGTGAAAAAGGAGAGAATGAGTTGATGCAGGGGTTTGAAATAGCATGATGTCAGACCAAAGACTGGAATGGGGCTAAGTGGAACTTTCTTATTATGCTCTACATAGTTTAAGATGGCTAAATTTTGCATGATGGCAATGTTCTCACCTTAAATTATATATGAAAAGAAAAAATAAGATAATCACACCCAACACAATAGCATGACACTTTTGAAGATGTTTATTGTTGAAATGGAAACTACTTGCCAGAGATGAGTGAGGCTGAGCTTGGAGCACCAAGCCAAGGCTTTCTCATGCCAGGAAACCTGCAATGTTAATAAAAGATTCTTTACATGTTCGCTGGAAGCTGCAAGAATTGAATGAAAGAGCAATGCTAAGGGTCTGAGATTTAATAACATGAAGAAATGGGGAGCTGAGTGAGCAGATGAGAGTAAGGTAAAGAGTTGGCGACACAGATGGAGTGATGGGCTCATTGCATCTCCCAGGGGTATAAGTGAGGTGGGATGTAAGAAAGGACTTAAGTTCATAAAACTATTGTCAGTCACCAAGAGGTGTGTAAGAAAAATGGAACAAATTTAGAAAAGTAAAGAGAAAGAGTTTAACTTTGGTGAATTGAATTTCTACATCCTGTAGGACATCCAGGGGGGTGAGAGGTTGCCTAGTAGACATTTGGAGACAAGAGCCTGGTGTTCCTTACACACCCATAGGCACAACACTGTTTACCACTTGGAGTTCCTTAAAAATCAGATTAGGACCCCCAAATTTAGGGATTCAGTGAAAGATATCCAAATTGGGTAATTTTCATAATTTATATTATAAATACTCTTACTTTAGCCAACACAATGTGTGAAAATGAGTTACACACACAAGAAGTTTCTCAGCTTAACAAAACAAAACACCCCTTCCCAAACTGTCGCAATTTTCATGGGAGTAAGACCAGTTATTTCGCTATCATGAAACCAAAACAACTGGTTGATTGTCACTGACTCAGTAAATAGTTATTTTGGCACTTGGTGCATGACCGAGTCCCTACCCAGAAGCTTCTAGCAAGATAATAGTAACAGTGAAGTACTGAAGTCTATGATCATAAATAGGCCGATGTAAAACAAATGAATATATTTGGTAAATATTACAGTGAATCAGAAGGGCTAAGTGCACTTTGTGGAAAGCAGATAAAAGCAGCAAAGCCAAACAGGGCATGGAACATCTGCTCTCCATCATGAGTCAGTGTTCAGCCAAGCTACATGGGTCACAAAGCCTAGCCAAGCAACAGCCCCTCAGTTTGTAAAATGCAATGTTAAGTTCCAATGACTAAGAAAACAATAGAACCTGAGCAATGCTCATCTCATATGGCTGCTAAGGTAAATGTTGGTGCCTCTAGAACACACTGGCACAGAATGTGCATTTTAATTCTTATCCATGAATTCCATGATGGCTTGGAGCATGACTTGGTGAGGAAGGCTTGGTGTTTAAACAGGTAAGTCAGAAGATGAAATCAGCAAATGTTGTGAGCAGTGAGCACTCATTTACTTATTCCAACATCATAGGGGTCTTTAATGCCTATCAGGCTCATCAGTGACAAAGTGAATGAATCAGACTTACCTCTTGATACTCTCCCCCAGACACCCATCCCACTCTTGCTAGGTCTCACCCAACTTGGTTTGCAAAATCCAGTGAGTTCAGAAAACTATCCCATGTGCACTGAAAACTGGCTTACAGCTGTGAAGGAAATTGCCAGTGTTACAAAGTTAATAGCTGTATTTAACAGTCAAAGAAGTTTTCATGAAAAAAAAACTAACTTACTAAAATGATGAAACTTCATTACTAATATGCCCACACTAAGAATAACTCAAATATCAGGATAGATTAATAACATGTTTATATATTCATAAAATTGAACAAGGCATGTCTATGAAAATGAATGAATTATGTTCACATGCAGCAACATGAAGGAAAGCTATAATGACATGTTTTGTACAGTTTCACTCATAGAAAGTTAAAGGACAGGCAAGAATATCAACAGCGATAAAAATCAAAGTAGCAGCTGCCTCTGGGAGTGCCATTCACTAGGAGGGGCCATGAGCAGTCCTGATATATTTGAAATGTACTCTCTTGATGAGGTTTAGACTTACAGCTGTATAAATATATCTCGTTAACTGCCTTGTGTATTTGTGAAAGATGGCCTTTATGTGTATCTGTTTTAAAATAATAGACAATGAGCAGGAAGAACTTTATTTGATGGGTAAGCATATGCCAAGCATTGTCTTCTCAGATAAAAATGGCTCCAAGATGTCAACAATTTAATTTCAAACTGTCTTCTCATAACCTTTGACCTCATCACAGCTCAGATCTGCTTTATCACATAAGCATAGTCACTGTAAGCATCAATTACCTGTTTATAGTTTAGTTCAGCCAGACAACGAAGCCAGTTATCTTTCCTAAGTTCTGGATCTCCTCATTATTTCCTTGTTGTGCTCATCTGTAGTATTTCTTCACTTTTCCTAAAATCAAATCCATGGTCCTTAGCATGAATATGGGCCACTGGCAACTTTTTGCCTCCCAATGACTCTAATATCATCACCGGCCTATTCCTTCAGTTTTTCCTTTTTTTCTTCCATAAATATTTAACAGATATTTATTGTGAATGTCTAATTATGTATAGCACTCTACCAGGTTGTGGGTAAATAATGAATTAGAGAGAGCTTTAGTATCCTATTACAGAATAGAGAAGAGATAAACATGCCTGCAATCACAAAACTAACAAAAGAACAGAGAAAATAGACAAAGTCATTACAGAATTCAAAGGAGAGGCATCAACTCAATTGGAGAGGTTCCCTACAGAGTTGATGGAAGACACTGGGTCTTGAAAACAAAAGAGAATAGAACTGATGGAGACAGGTAGGTGGGAGTGTATGGCCTCAAGGCCTAAACAAATTGACCAAGCAAGGCCATTTAGTTATAAAAGTGTGCAAGATATCTAGAAATCCCAAAATGAAAAAAGTTCAAGATGATTCAATCTTATGGTTGAAGGGTGGGGATGAGGTGCCGCAATGCTTAGGGCAGAAAATGTAGGCAGACAACCATATCATCAAGGACCTGCTTTGCAGTACTGAGGTGTTTGGATTTCATCCTACAGGCAACAAGATCTCCCAGACACACCCAGTGTTACAGCCATGCCAACCTCTGCATGGTTCCAGGACAACCACTTGGGTACTTTCACAATGCCCTACAGAACTTCATCTTATTTCTTCAGCTCTAAAGCCAACTTCATCTTGCAAAACTCTACCCATTGTTCTGCATTATATACCTGACAACACAAAACTGCTTTTAGCTGAACTTGGCATGGACATTCTGCTCTTGGTTCCCATCAGGAATAAGGTGAGAACAAGCTCATCAACCTTGGTGTCTCATTGCCTGCAGTGATGTTATTTGAAAGCCATGTTTATCCTTTTGCACAGCATCTCATCATGCAAGGCACCTGGGGAATCTCAGTGACATGAACAGTGGAGTTCTCCAGAGGGAGAGTTCATTTATGTTTCATTTTAAGTGTATCTCATTATTTTAGAAACTGTCACTTGTCTTTACTTTGGCTTAGAACCAAATCTGTGATCCACCTCGAAAAAGCCTAAGGATCACACTCTGTTCTCACCCTGTCTTTAGCTTGTCTGTCTCCTCCTGTTTTCTTGGTATTACTTTGGTATGAAGTTCAGACACAAGAAGAAAAAGAGAGAAGAAGGTTATGTTAATTAGAGGACAGGGAATAAACGTAGCTAAATGTAGACAGTTGGCCATAGGTAAGGGTCATGAAAGAAACATTTATTGAGTACCTACTGAATTATATCACTGGAGGCTCTGCTTAGATTATGTAAAGACAGAAGAAAAAAAAAATAAACCTTAAGGGAATATCAACCCTTAATCCCCTATTTTAGGGCAGGCTATGTGAATTAAAAGAGAAAGAATAAGATTTGGAAACTCACTTATGAAAAGATATGAAAATATTTAGTAAGCGCTTTTATTCCACAGTTGCAGTGACTCATATCAATTTGTGTTCCATTTATTGTTCAGTGCTTTCTTTCATGGGCATGTCTCCCTTGAGACACACAGGGGCATGTAGGGGCAGAAGGGCAGATGTTTTCTCCCTTTTTGGAAGATTAGAGGACCAAGTCTCAAGGACTAGAAGCTTGTACAAGTTCATTCCCTTGGTTTGTGGTTAATGGAATCAGAAAGCAGGCTTTCTGACTCACAGTCCACCATACCATATTCAGCTGATTGCTAGCTCAGCAACCTTTAGACAATGCCTCATATCATCTTACCAAACAGAGAGAAATCATTCTGGGAGTTTCCTTGCACTGTTTCACTTATGGTGGTTTCTGGGAGCTTCTGGGAAAGAGACTAAGACTAAGTTCATCAACACAGCATTCACAACCTGTCCCAGGTGGATCTACCTCCTTAGGCAATGTCACTCCACCTGCTTTGCTAATATATCTGAACCTGCTCATCCTTTTGAAGTCTTTGATCCAAACTTCTATGGAATTATAAAACATCAGTTAGATTCTTTGCTGCAAAAACTTACAGAGATAGATGGAAAAATAAAAGACTACTGGAGGGAAGGTGTGAGACCTGACAAAGGCCATAAATGTTTTAAAAATCACTTTCCATGAAATATTAAATTTTTATCTATAAAAGTGTTTTCGTCTATGTAATGAGTTTAAGTAACTTACTAATTAATGTTTCCAGTAACTCAGCCTTAGAGTAAAATAGAAACCCTAGGAAAACACATCATTTTTGTGCTTTTCCTTGGCAGTAACCTTCCAAGAGAAAAGGGGTGGAATCCAAACACAGAAACAAGGCACTTTATTACACTATGAACTCAGCGAGGCAGGGAATATGTCTCATTGTTCTCTGTAACCATAGTGAACACCTCAGGAGTATTCTGGGGGACTTTTTTTAAGTATATTTGATATACTATCCCAATAAGCAGCTCAGACTCATACTGCTCTTCCTGCTTTCAGTTTCCCCAATGCTAGGATTATAGGCATGTGCCATCATGCTCAAGGTGGCGAGATCAGCATGCCATGTGGTATGGGGATCAAACCCTGGTCCCTGTGCCTGCCTAAACAGACACTTAGTAGGCTGACCTATCTTGCCAATCCTCTCAGATGTATTCCATATCGGCTGACTGATTGTATGAATAGATAGATGGATAAATGAATGGATGGATGGATGCACGGATGGATGGATGGATGGATGGGCAGATGATTAGATGTATGGATGGACAGTTATTTAGGTAGGAAAATATCAATAAAAATTATTGAAGACACAGATTCAAATGAAAAAAAAATTGTTTCCCAATCATTCATAAAACTTTGACAGTCAACCTTATTGTTCATTTTTTTTACATAATACTATGACTCTATTGACATAAAAATGGAAATATTAAATACAACACAAGCACAAAGTGTGAATTTATATGACAACCGTATGGCAAAAACCTAGAAAACTTCTAAATCTAATTTATCTCATTAATTCCTCTCTCTGGAGGTTCAGTGCAATATTCTTCCCCTTTAGCATACATAATGTAGGAAATGTTTTCACTCTCAAATTCTCTAGGGCTTATATTTATTGTTTATCGATTGTGCCTATTCTAAACTATGCTTTTTCTAAAATTCAAATTTGTTATTATCAAGCAGACAATACATGAATTTCAACAAAGGTGACTGCAAAGTAAATTACCATTGACTTTTGAAGAAAAAAAACAGGAAGAAAGAAAACGAATTGTCAAATAGCAAATTTAGCAGCAGCTCTTATTAACAAGATGATAAACATTTGCTGAGTGGAGTTAATGTGTGTCAGGTAGAGTGGAAGGGGAGGAGACAAGTGAGGTGAAGAGGAAGGTGACTCTGGAGCCTCATCACAGGGCAGAGCCACAGAGCTCGTGAAATAGGTGGTTTCTGAGGGACTTTCCAGGAAATTTCAAGTGATGTTTCTTCCTCACTCAGAAATTTTGGGAACATTTTTCTCAAATTAGCTTATTTCCTAATTCATGAATTTTTTTCTATAGGTAAAAGTTCATGTAATATATTTAAAGGAGAATGAGTAAAGGAAGGAAGTCCTAAAGTATTCATTCAATACCATGTGCATATTCACTCTGAGTATCGAGGATGAACAATAAAGGGAAAATAAAGACAAACTATCTGGATTCATGGACATGAGAATGTTGGTAAATTAAGCACATCCATAGTTAGTACAAACCTGGTCTTTTATATTTAGTTAGCAGAGAAAACAGGAAGGGGTGATAGACAATACAGTTTATCCAGAAAAAAAAACAACCCATAATTTGTTATTAAAAGAGAAAGCAAACAACTAAAACACATGTTAGAAGTGGAAAGTGTTTTATGTATATTTTTCTTTAATTTATTCTGACTTCCTCTTCCTTCTTCTCTCCCCACTCCAGTCTCTCCTTTTCTACCCATTTTTTGTTTCTTTCTCACCTGGCCCCCAGTAATGCTGGGCTAGAAGTCAAGACACAGTCCAATGATTCAATTGACTTGCAGTGTGAACTTTCTGCACAAATAGTTCACTGAGATTTTTCATTTTGTGGCATCCACCTTTTTGATGAGAATAATCCAGAAGCTCTAATCATGATCTCTGGACTTTCCTTCAGGAGTCCCAAAGTGAGTGCATCCTGGTGGGCTGGGGTACATCATAAGACATGAGGATGGATGCAAGGATCAAGGACTCTGGGGGAGAGGATGAGACCTGATTCAGAATGTAAATGTAGATGAGTATAAATTTCTAGGGAAGAGAAAAGATGAGAAGTGTCAGCTCTAGAGCATCATGTACACTAAATCCCACAGTTCATGGAAAAGGGGTTTGCACCCTTCAATTCATTTTCCTTTTCTACACTGTAGTCATTTTTCTCTTCTTACCTTCAATTACCATAAGCAATTCTCTTCTCTAACATCTTTGGAAACATCAATATTTTGTCTAACCTTGGTGGAATTTCAAGTCTTACTCCTTCTTTTCACCCTTGGACTAAATCCAGTCAAACTTTCAGTTTTGTCTGTGGAGGCCTTCAGGTTCTTACCTTTTCCCCTCCTCAGGCAACAGTGTGTGTCTACTTTCCCACATGTAGAATGTTTAATACAATCACTGAACACTATGCACTGTCCAACCTAGGGAAGACCACCTCGGCGGCTCTTCCTGAATGAGGCACAGTTGTTTCCACTCTGTCTGAATCTGGCCCCTCTTTTCATACACTAATGTGTGTAAAGCTGGCTAGGACTCTTCCTTATCCCTTCAGTTGAATTTTAGCCTACAGATCAGTCCAAGTAGAGGAGCTTATGTGTAGTCTTTAAAGGAAAGATGACTCCTAGCTCCTAAATAATTGTGCGAGCTGAACTGGGATGGAGAGTCATACTCCACACCTTGGGCTGGGATCTAGTTTTTGGGGGTAACCGTACATATCTGTAATCTCAGCACTCAGGAGGCTGAGGTAGGTGAATCACCTTGAGGTCAAGGTCATCCTGGGCTACTGAGTTCAAGGCCAGCCTAAACTACATAGTGACACCCTGTCTCAAATAAATAGATAGATAGATAGATAGATAGATAGATAGATAGATAGATAGATAGATAAGGCTATGATTTCCCAGGGCATAAAATAGCACCAATCAGAGCTGAGACATGGACACCAAAACATTAAATACTGCCTCAGTTTTTTATGCAGATTACTCATTCTGCATATTCTTCTCACTGCATCTTACAGCGGTGATAGCAGGCCTTCTACTTAACCCAGCTCACAACACTCACCTACTTCCTCTCATTCTCACGGTCACTCATTCTCAAGCCACTCTCTTCTTCAGGAATTAATAAACCTGGTTCAGCCTTGGGTTGAGGCATTTGTTCTGGTTAGCCATTATCACAGCTGGACTTAGGACCCCTTAGCATTCCATAGATACAAATATGCCTTAGTGTCCTTATTTTCACCATGGCTTATGCTAGATTGGACTTAACTCACTAAAATTCCAATAACTTTCCCATGAGATTATAAATACAAACATTGTGGGCCATGACAAGGACCAGGAAGGGTTCCCTATATAACCCCATGATTTTAATTTCTCAAACATAAAGCACTTTCAAGTTAAATCATCTCTAATTTCATGTGCATGGCAGACTGAGGACTGCCCATATAATTTATCATTGTTTCCATTTTAAGAACTTCTATTAAGTGGATTATTCCAACATCTGTGCAGAACTCCGTGTTCCACGCACTTCCTACACCCTGAAATGGCTTAGAAACTCACTCAACCATTTTCTGCCACATAAGGATAAGCTACTGCACAGCTGAAGAGCAGCATCATAATGTTCAAAGATGAATACGCATCTCAATTTCTCTGTTACATGTTTTAATGCTCCTCATTTTAGTGAAACAATGGCAGAGTGAAAGGATACTTTTTTTTTCTGATTCAAGCCTAAAATGTCTCAGTTGTACTGTTTGATTTTAACAGCACATATTAACAAAATTGCCTGACATCTGCTTAGTAGTATAACAACAAAATCCTCTAGCAATTCTCATATTTTAAGCATCACTTGGTACCAAGTTAATACCACCATGTTTCTGATCCTGAAGAACCATATGAATCTGATGATGAGCAACTCTTTCTTATCACTGAAAGCAGAAACGGAGGCATATTGATTTAAATTCCAGCACAATTGGAACGGTGTGCTATAAAATGACCCTGTGTAGTGTTACAAAACTTATTTTTCCTCATATCTTTGCCCTGGAAAATAATTTCCTCTACCTTTATTCGCCTTCCTAAAATTGCTCTTTCAAAGTTGGTTGGGAGAAATGCATCCATTTTCTTCATCAAATCCATTATGGCAAGATAAAGTATTTAGGGAAAACCATGCTGCAATTCACTGTGAAATGCATTGCAAAAATAAGATGGATGGTCCACAGGTAGAGGGATGGGTGAAGGATAAAATATGTGATAAAACAGGTGTAGTAAAATGTTAATGGCAAAATCTTGGGGAAAGGTATCAAGATGCTGAAGGAAAAGTACTTTTAAATTTTGGTGTGTGTTAAAACATTTCCATTATAGGATCCTAGGGAAAAATACCTTGTTAGACAAAGAATCATTTACCCACTCTTCTAGTTCACCTGACATCAAACCTTCCAGTCGGATGCAGGATTAACTTTCCACTGATGTGCAAATGGACAAGGCTTCATGTTGCAAGGGTGTAATTAGGGCGCCAGCTTAGAGATTTGGCCGTCAGCGCTAAAAGGGAACATTTTCTACTTTGTGCTGTGCTCATCAAAAGACGGGACAAGACAGAACATCCTCTTTTGTCATGATATTTTCACACTGTAACCTGAAGAAGATTTGAATTCAGCAGTCTGCACCATGCTTTTGCAGGCAGAATTCTATTCACAATATGACAAAATTTGACCTTGCTCTAAAGAGAAAATGAAAGGGCGATGTATGTTTATAGCATGTTGTCATATATCATGTACAGGTAAGAACAAATAGCAGCAAAAGCTCATCAGAAATGACAAAAAAACAAGAACTTTTTAGAAGATGTTAAGCAAATATTGCGAAAACAGTGCAAACATTATCTAGTCTATACAGATGCATAAAATACATCAAAAGAGATCATTATAAAAATTTGTATACTGCCTAAGAGTTTAATGACATGGTACTTAAGAATATGTCACCTTTATTTAAAGCCAGAATTATTCACTTTTTCCTTTAATTTGTGAAGAGTAGGTGGTCCCCAGTCTGATGTACAAGCTAGTTAAGAAAAGGAAAGTGTTCTACTTTGAATTCTACAGCCAATTATTGGTAATGTAAGAACACATCATCTTATCTAGTTACCTTTTGAAAATGGATATGCTTTCACTGGATACCTGAAAATGCTTATTGTTATCAAAGACACTGTCTAGACAAGCTATTGACCTTCCTATTATGACCTAAAATAGTCATTGTTATACTTTACCTAGGGGGGAAATGGTATATATAAAAAGATGTCACGTTTTAGAAAAGACGTTTGAAGACAGTGAGGTGCACTGTCTTTTCTATCTTAATCTCAAAAATTCTTTGGAATCAAATCAGTTACATCCTTTAATTGTGCAATATTTTCTATTTTTCTTTTCCACACATGCACAGCACTAAAAGAGACTTGGACAAAGATTCTAGAAACATCCTGAAAGACATGAAGAAAAACAAATCAAAAGAAGTTCAAATTTGGTCAGCTTCATGGTCTTATGCTAAAATGTCACAAGTATTTTATTTGATGGACAAAATTTTTGCCTAATTTTATCTCTCTGATAAACTTTAATGATACATCAACACAAATGCCAGAATTGATTTAGGATAGGGATTGTGTAGTTTAAAAAGTATTTAAATTTGTCTGTATCATGGTAGTGATTTTAATACATCATCAATGGTGATATTAAGAAACATTTTTCTAAAGTGAGATGTTCATTCTATATATGAAATTTATTAATTAAAATTTGTTTAGGTACTTAGCACATTTTTTAATTTAGCATTTAACCTCAAATTTTATCAAATCTGAGATAGAATAAAAAGGGATAGTATCTTTATCCAAAATACAGCATATTGAACTTAGTTAGCTCTGTCTTCTTGTTGGTGAACTCCTCTTCTGTTTTCTCCCCTCTCATGTTGAGTTCCAAGAGAGACTGAGCTTCAGGTGTTGAATGAGTCCTGTAGATGTTCATTTTATCTTGGGAAAAACCTTCACAGAGACTGCATTGTTGATAACAACTTCAATCAAGCACTGAGTTCAGTCATGATAGTAGCCCCAGTGATACTTCAATGAAGAACCTGAAATGCTAAGACATTTTTTTTAACTTAAGTCCTTTATGATATTATTGGATGTTTCTGGCTGTTACCTTCCATTTCTCTCTTGCCCTTTCTCTGTCTATCTCTCTCTATGACAATCCCACTCTCTTCCTTGGTCTCAATAACTTTGGAATCACCTCATAGTACTCATAATGTAAATGTCAACACTGTTTGTTTATTATAGTATCCCAAAATATACATAATTATCCAGAAATTATGCTTCATTCCTCATTCATTGCTCCAGTTGTCTGGAAAATCAGCCCAAGGTTTGAATTATGCAAAGTGTATAACCTACACTTTGCTAGAACCTAGCACTTTAATTATGCTTTCTATCCACACAGTCAACCATTTTCTTTTTCCCTAAGATAACAAACATGTGGAAGGGGTATATTATAAAGAACAATTATTCCATTAATATTTCAAACTATTCTCCTACTGTCCTAAGAAAAAGCAAAAAAATAAAGAGGAAGGAGGAAAAATGTAATCATCATGATCATGAACGAGATTAGAGAAAATATTGTAACCAAATTGTCTTCAGAGAACCTTGTGATTCCTCAGTGAATTTCAGTGATTTACATATCATATAAAATAATAAAAATAGAATATATGATATGCCACTCATAGCACATACAGTGATAACTATAGCCTAGAAACACAGCAGCCATTTAGACATTTCAGTTGAACTCCTGTGACATGGTAGTAGGGTTTCTTGACAATTAAACTGGGATACATGTACATTATTACTGTAGCTTTGAGCACCTGATAGTCTGTCTTTATGAGATAATTTTCATATTTTAACTATATCTCCACTCTTGACAATATGTCCTCAGAAATAATTTGGAGATGAGGTATGAAGAATCAGCAGTGGCCCACTCTCTTATACCAAGGAATCATGACAGTAGAACATGGGCTATGATTGTTAATGGAATGTGAACAGAAAGCCCAGAGTAGATATTGTGAAATGAGAAGAGATTACTCAAAAGGAAGTGAGGGAGGCAAAAAAGGAAAAAGAAAAAATACAACGTAGTTATTCTATGAGTTTCTCCTAGTTCATTGGAAAAAAAGGTTGGTGTTAGTATCCTTTGGAGAATCATTATGCCCTGTAACTTGTACTCTGAGTAACTCTTTGGAAGATAGCAACATGCAATGCATTAACTATTGTTATTCTTATACTATTTTATTTTTTCTATAAAATACAAATAAATAAAGTGATTTGGAAATACACTTGTTAGAATTTATAATAATCAAAAAATGTTATCACTTATTTTCCTAATTCTCAAATTTATAGATCTTATATGTACCTGTATTTTTTACATAATAAACTATATTATCATGGAAAAAGAAGGTCCCCTAGCTTCCACTTTTCTAAATAAGCCATTGAAAGTTTATGACCCAGGCTACACTGGTAGAGTAAACCTGGATGTAGGAGGCACCATCTGCTTTGATCCAAAACCACCCTTTTACAATCTGCTAGGCAATTATGGATCTGGCTTGGGTATGTGTGCAGCAGTTCAAGTCACAAGAAAAATAGAGTAGAAAAAAGAAGTATCTGTGTTATCCAACCTCCTTGACAATGGGGATTAAATTACATCTTCATTAAAAAGAATTTTAGTATTTCCACCAGTTTGAGTTGTCTTCTTCGTGTCCCATATGCCACAATAGATAGCACTTAGGTCAATTTAAGTCTACTTAAATTGAAGAAGTTCCAAATATCAGTCTCACTCTTGTGTACATTTTCTTATGCAGCAACATAAAGTGACACTGAAACAAGACCAATATCAAGGGATCATTTTGCAACATGGAAGTCAAGATTTCTCTACCTCCATCCATTCTTTCTTTTCCGAAGGTTTTGATTTCCCTCTCTTTGAAGGGCCATGGTCTTAGGCTATCTTATATATTCATAACTCTGAAGGTGTAAGAAATGTGCTTCAGTTGAAGCCTAAGGAAAATTGTCTCTCACATGCATCTGTGACATACTTGCATGAATATGGGACGAATTTGAAGTGTGCTGGTGTCTCTTTTACTATAGTACTACAGATATTTTGAAATGTCCCATTAGCTTCTATCAATTTGAATTAATGATAATTAGGTCACAGTACACAGAAATTCTTACTGGTGCTTTTAACTACTAACTACAGCTTAATCAGCCACTCTTAAAGATCCAAGGAAACAGATATGAGAAACAGGACAAGAAGAATGCCAGTGAGAAACAGAAATGTCAGTGAGGCACGGCTGCTCCAGGATGCTCAAGAGTGTGTTAGACACTACTCAGTGATTGGCTCGTCCTGCTGAGCACATTTTCTGTGAGCTACTGCAGGGCAAATGATGACTGGGAGAATATCTGCTGTGATAGAAATATATCTTAGGAGTGTATCCCTCTGTGATACACTCTTTCTGTCATTTGTCTCTGTCTGTCTGTCTGTCTGTCTGTCTGTCTCTCTCTCTCTCTCTCTCTCTCTCTCTCTCTCTCTCTCTCTCTCTCTCTCTTTCTCTCTCTCTCGCCCAGTTGTCCCCTTAAAGCTTCATGCAGTCATTGGAGCAGCTTCCAGAATTTGTTATTATTTCATGATTCAATGCAGGGATTATTGCTTATGGGTGTGAGTGCTACACCCGTCCCCTGGGGTGGGTAATCTGCATACAATATAAGGGAGAAAGGCTTGCTATCTGATACAGCTGCTGCTCCTCCCTAGACTCTTGCTGTTTTCTACTACCATGAACAGCTGCCCTCTGCCATGTACCACTCTGCCTTGGAGCCAGCTCACTATGGACCAAACTCTCCACTGATTTTGAGCTAAATAAGCCTTCCCTTCCTTAATTTTGGGTGCCAGGTATTTGTCCCAGCCATGAGTAAAAGTAACAGAGACACTCTCTCAATCTCTTCCTATTCCTCTCCCTCCCTCATTAGAAATCCTAACCATGACTTGGAAGTTCCTGGACACTCCTGTCTGGAGGGATATAAGGCCAGAGACACCTACCATGAGGAAACACCGTGACTTCAAGTCCTAGCTTATGCTAAGGCTTTCTGGAAAGAACCTGTGTTGGGAGTTGGCAGAAGACTTCAAGGGCTTATTTTTCTCCTTTCTCAAAGCTGCAAACACTTATAGAATAAGGCTGAATCAATTCTATTCAACACTTAATTGAGTGTACACAATGCAGCTCTTAGTATGAATGGTAGTATTTATAAATATGTCATAAATGAAATGAAAAGTGAATCAATGACCACACCATGAATATGTGTGCTTTACAGATAGCTCTTTTTTTCCTCCATCCCCTCACCTGACAAGCCCTATGTACTGTTGGACTTCTTGGATCTTGAGGGATCTAAAGCTTACAGATTCTATGATTTTGCTTTACTGAGCAAAACTAACCTAGAAACTGAGTCTCTCTGTGTTGACATGCCAGGGCTTTTGCCCCATCCTACTTGATTATCAGGGGAGGGAAGTTAGGGGAGGGGAAAGAGGCAAATCAAAAATTACAGATTAGCCTCTCCTATTCAGGCTGATGCTGGAAATCTCACATCAGCCAAGTGCTATTGGCTTTCTTTCATCGTTTGTCTTTTCTTGCTAAAGGACTCAAGGTAGTAGAAAAATTATCAGATCTATCACCCAAATACACCCTGTTTACTGAGTGTCTAAAGCACAAAGACTTGCTTCTTCAATGGCTCCTCAGCTGCATGCTACACTTATAACTGGAGGTGGAAGAGATAGTGAAAGGCAATGCATAGAACAGAAAAGGATGCAGCAAGATGAACAGGCTTCTCTCAGAAAGTCACTGGCTGTTGGTACAAGACAGATGCATTATATTTACAGAGATTCTCAGACTCTCTTTTCTATGTGGCTGCCGGGATGCAGATCGTCCCATGCAGCATCACACACTGCAAAGTCAGTGCCCAAGATTTCACACTGGCAGCTCACTCTACGTGAGCATGAACCTGGGTCTCTTTCTTTAAAACTTGAGCCAATCCTACATCCTCTGTGAATATTTCTGAGGCTGACCAGTTCTTTCCTACCATCTCCCTTGAACATAGACATGTGCCAGTAGCTGCTTCCTCGGGTGATACCCAGTTCTGTTTCCTCCTGCCCTTCCAGAGCCTCCCCACCTCAGCAGAGAATTTCTTTATCTGCTCTATTTTCATTGATGAGAACGCTACTAAATAGAATAAGTGGTAATGAGTTACAAAATTCCAGCATTGTTTGTAACAATTAAATGTTTGCTGAAATGTATTCTCTGAAGAGAAGGGTTGATTAATTACAGACATTGGTAGGAGTTATATTGAAACTGAAAGCTATAACAATCAGAGCCAGGGAAACCTGTATTTGAGTCCAGAAACTTCTACTTATCCCCTGTGAGTGCTAATTAAGGTACTCAATATTTCTGAGTCTCAGTTTGTGCACCTGAAGTTCTAGGATAATGACAGCATCTCACATAATTTCCCTGTAAAGTTTTATGCCTACTACTATTACATACATAATATGTACCGGATCTTTAGTATCAATTTCTCCTCCTGAAAGGAAATGCAATCAACTGTTCAGAATACTCTGCTGCAGCTATATAGGTTCTAGCAAAAGCAAGCAACAACAACAGAACTGTTTAGAACTGGCGTGATCACAAAGATTATCATCGTAGCTATTGAGTTACAAAAATATGAAGTGAGAAAGGCAGTTGGCTAATTTAACCATCTCAAAATTCCATATTATTTCTAATGATACTTAAGTGTCCCTTCCAAGATTAAATCTTAATAAAAAGTCTGCACTGAGCACACCAAACTGTAGTACACAATCTCGTTCAGTTAGTGCTTAGGCCACGTCAGTGATGAGCATCACAAATGACACTTATTGGAGCCATTTAATTTGGGATAACTGAGAAATTATAGTCCTAGTTCTAAAGAGTTCAAATGGAGAAGCCTTGGATGACACATCCATAATAAATTAGCTTACTCTATGTTAATAGCTATAATAAAAGTATTTAAAAACTGTATTGAAGGTTGAATTAATTCAACCTTTCAAATTCTTGGTTAAAATGAGAATTGGTAATGTGGGTGTATTATGACAAAAATAACTCATACCACCAATTTGCAGAAATGAATTTGGAAACAGTAAAACCTGAGCCAGCCTGATTAATGACCATCAAACTGATCAATAGCACTGAATCAATACTAAATAAAAAAGATGCTAAAAAGTCAATGAGAGATAAGACTTGTGATTATGCCCAAATCACTTCTCTCCAAAGTGCTTTACAAAAAATCCACTAATTAATCTTTATTGTGCTGTGTTCAGTGTGATAAATATCATTATGTCAAATAACAATTTTAAGCATGAGGGTTTAGGGGCCTTCCAGAAAATGCCCCATGTAATACCTAAGCCCTTGCTATAAACCAAGAGACTGAGTCAGCTCTAGATGTTTTATCTTAGATAGCACCTCTGGCTAAAAGTGGAAACACTAGAATCTGTGCACATAGCTTAGAAAATCATTAAAAACTTTAGCTGATAAGTGATCTGGAATAAATTATTCTGAACTTGATTTCCGCATTTTCAAAATATGAAATCCAAAGTTAGAATAATATGCCAGCTCTGTGGTGCCCTCTGTAAGGCCCAGGTCACCTGGTTCCTGTCTCCTCTCCAACACTCCCATCCTCTTGTTTTTCGAATATGTCACCTTCTTTCCAGGTTTAATTCACATTACCTGTTAGTCAATCTGCCCAGAAAGCTGTCTCCTTAAATCCCTGGCAGAGCCACTCTGTATTGCCATCCAGTGCCATACTCTTCTGTAGGTGTGCCCTCCAATTACTCTTTTATAATGGATTTTCATTGTTCATAGCATGGATTATTTGCTGAAATTGCCTTGTTCTCTGTTTCCTCCCCACAGCTAACCCACATCATCTTCCATCCCTACCCCTTCTTCCAGTTTCCATCCCAGGTATAGAGTACTGGTTGACCTTGTCATCTCCATCATCACCCACATCCAGCTCAGTGCCTGCCATACAGAGGGGCTCAGCAACCATGAGCCAGGTGAGTGAATGATAACTGCAGAGCTCCGATTGAAGCTTCGGTGCCTAAAGCTGAGTCCTCTTCCCTCTCTATCTCTGCTTTCCAGGGCCATTAAGACTCCTTAATGAGACACTGGAATGCTCAGGAACTGTCCCTAGGCAGTGGGGCTAGCACTTCTAAATCCCACTCTCCCTTCAAACCATAATGGTTCCCTGGAGGTTGAGAAGTAGCAAGCAGCTCAGAAGAGGGAGCATGCAGACAGCCGCAGGATAGATCCCCGAGGAAGAAGTGACACTCGTGCTTCTCACTACAGCAGACAGAGTGCTACGGTAGGAGCAAGGGACCAGTGGTGTACCTTTCATGTTTATTTATTTGCTTACTTTTTGTCCACAGGAGATTTTAAGATAAAACATCTCTCAATGTAGAAGCATTAGATTCTAGGTCAGAGAGACCTTGGCATCAGCCAGTGGAGCCCCCTCTTCAACTCACCTTTTCACCATCCACTTCTGGGAGCTGCAATAATTACTTACTTCAAACAACACTGGAGCAGAGATTTTTCTCCTGCTCTCTGGCCTATCAAGAAAGAGGGTCTGATGG